>OX451216.1:139314143-139568040 GCA_949628195.1 Phasia obesa | reverse complement strand
TATGAAGATTTGTATTACTTGAAAGAAAGATACTGATAAAGTTTTTATTATAGCAAAAATATATAATTTTGTTTTTCAAAATATTGCAAGACTTTTTTGTTGTAAATATTTATGTTTTAGAAAATTTCAGTTATTTAATAAATTTCTATAGAAAAAACTTTGAAATACATTTTTTGTTATTGAAAAATATTCTGAAGACCTATTTCCGTTCGAAAAATATCTATAGAAAATTGTTGTTATCGAAAAATGATTTCGTTATCGAAGAAAAAATTTGTAGAACAAAAATTCTACAGAAAGTTATTACTATCAAGAGAAAGAACAAGTAATATTTTTTAACCAAAAATACCTATTGAAAATTTGGTAATCGAAAAAATTCTTAAAAATTAGGTTTTTACAAAATTCTTATGAAAGAAAAAAACTTACTATAAAAAAATTTTGTCAAATAACAGAAGTTTCCATAATTTTTGTTATTGAAAAATTTTTACTATAGAAATTTTTTTATCGCAAAAATATTTGCTATCGAAAAATATTCGAAGAATATTATTGAACAAATCACTACAGAAAGTTTTTGTAAACGAATAAATTTCTATTGGAAATTGTTTTTAAAAAAATTTTGTTTGCAAGAAATTTTAATAGAAATCAAAAAACTATAGATGAAAAATGTTCTATAGAAACATTTTGTTATCGAAAAATAAAATCTTCTAAAGTAACGATAATTATCGATAATTTTTGTAGCAAAAAATAATTTTTATGGAAATTTTTTTGTTATCGAATTATAATCACTATAGAAAATTATGTTATCGAAAAAATGTCTATAAATTATAAAAAATTCTATAGAAAAATATTATCAATAGTTCTATAAAATATTTGTTATCGAAAAATAACTTCTATGAAAACTTTTATAAGAAATAATCATTATAGAAAATGTTTAATGTCGAAAATAATTTCAATAGAAATTATTTGTTATCGAATATAATTTCTATAGAAAAATTTTCAAGAGAAAATCTTTGTTATCAAAAAAACTTTCTTTCTGTATTATCGAAAATAAATTCTATAGAAAATAATTTCAATAGCAATTCTGTAAAAACTTCTATAGAAAACTTTTGTTATCGAAAATAACTTCTACGAAAATTTTTGTTATTTAAACTAATTTCGATAGAAAAATTTTTATTATCGAAAATAATTTCTATAGAAAATTGTTATTACCAAAGAAGTCTTATTATCAAAATTTAATAGTTTTATTATCCAAATTTAATTGTAAAGAGTTTTGTATAGAAAACCTTGGTCTACAACAGAGAATCACAAAAGTATCATTTTTATAAAGGGTGTTTTTTATAGAGGTATAGAACTTTAAGTTGGCATTACTTTTCAAGATGGCGACCGATTTAACAGCTGTCAAGTGGTTTATTCTCAGTTTGGTTTGGCAATTCATCATAAATAGACTCACGCCTGAAAAACGCTTGCAAATAGTGCAATTTTATTTCAAAAATAATGGTTGTGCGGAAACCTATCGCGCACTACGTCCAATTTTCATAAGCGAATTTTGTTTAGCAATGAAGCGCACTTCTGGTTGAATGGCTACGTCAACAAACAAAACTGCCGCATTTGGGGTGAAGGTAATCCTCAATTGTATGTCGAAACACAGTTACATCCAGAAAAACTGACTGTTTGGTGCGCTTTATGGGCTGGTGGAATCATTGGTCCGTACTTTTTCAAAAACGATGGTGGCCAGAACGTTACAGTCAATGGTAATCGGTATAGAGCCATGATTACTAACTTTTTCATTCTTGAATTGAATAACCATGATGTCCAGTAGATGTAGTTTCAACAAGACGGCGCAACATGTCCCACAGCTCGTGCTACAATAGATTTATTGAAAGACACTTTTGGTGACCGCCTAATTTCACGTTTTGGACCTGTGAATTGGTCTCCAAGATCTTGTGATTTAAAACCGCTAGACCACTTTCTGTGGGGCTATGTAAAGTCATTGGTCTATGCGGATAAGCCACAAACGCTTGACCATTTGGAAGACAACATTCGTCGTATTATTGCCGATATACGGCCACAAATGTTGGAAAAAGTCATCGAAAATTGGATGTCCAGATTGGACTACATCCGCGGCAGCCGTGGCGGTCATATGCCAGAAATCATATTTAAAATGTAATGCCACAAGATTATCTTTCGGATAAATAAAATTCATGTCAATCGAATAATCCATCGTTGTTTTTTTATTGCAACTTAAAGTTCTATACCTCTATAAAAAACACCAACTTTACTTATTAAGTAATTGAAACCAAACATGTATAAATGTGTATAGCTACAGCTAAAACAACATACCATACACACACTTCACACATATCAATTTCAACTTAAATAACTACAAGTATAGGCAGAGAATAAGTGTTCGCATACTTGTTCATTATTTTTTGTAATGCTACCAAGTATAAGTAAAAGTTGGATAAAGTATAAGCTATACCCATACTTCCAAGTATAGAGTAGGAATAACTACAAGTATGTAAATACTCTAAGTATACTTAGAGTATTTTATAAATATATGTAACTATATGCATTAATTATTTCACAATTTAAAAATACGTTCATTCATTCCTTCATCCTAATATAAATATTGTTTTGGTTTTCCATACTTAACCAATGTTCGGTTATAAACAAAATATTGCCCAACATCATACACCTTTTTATATACACAATTCCTAAAAGTAGTTGTTTTACTTATAAGTATACTTAGAGTATTATAACTACTTCTCCATACTTGTAAGTATTAGGTAGTTATAAGTATGGGTATGACAGATACCCATCACATTATCTACCTACAACCAGTTGTAGTCATACATGCATTACGTATACATTTTTAAGTTCGTTGTGTATAAATAAAGTTTGTTATATGTATTGAGTACACCCATACTTATTTCACTGCAAATGAGTATGTGTAGGTATTTTCTGATTTATAGATATAGGTATAACTAATACCCAATAATATGTGTAAATACTTAACTACAGTTATTTAGTACTTTTTGTCAGTCTCTGGTCTACAAAACTCTTGTTTAAATTTTTAAAAAATGTATTTTTCAGTATATTCAATATATCAGCAATATATTTTTCTTCAGGAAATATTTGTTAGAGAAAAAGTTTTTTTTTAATTGATAAGCTTAGCTTAAGAAAATTGTTAAGATAAAGTTTTGTTTAAAAATTTTTATTATAAAGTTATTGCAATCGATAAATTTTCTTTAGAAAATTGTTGTTATCGAAGATTTACCTTAGGAAAAGTATTGTAATTGAAAAATATTTTTTTGTTACCGATAATTTTTTGCTGTCAATTAATTTTCTTTAAAATCCTAATTACCATAAATATTATGTGCAAATTGTTTATTATAGAAAATTTTGTTCAGAAAAATTTTTTTATATATAATTATATATTTTTTGGTATAATGACATTACAACAATTTATGGAAACACGTATATTAAATAAAAAAAAATAAGTAGAAAATAAATTATATACTATAAAATATTTAAAAATAAATATATTTTAAAATAAACATTTCAAATATGAAAACATAGATGTTTATTAAAAAGGGCTTTACCCCTAAGAGTATGTAATAGAATACGTTCAAATTAATTATACCGATAAAACTTTAAAGTTTATTAATATTTATCGAAGGCATAAAAATATTAAATTACCTTTAAAAATATTGACAGTTTAATTAAACGATATTTTTTTTTGTTTTTCTTTGTGGCAACTTTAAGTACTTCTAGAGAAAATGCTTGTACGCAAAACCCAAAGAACGCAAATAAACAATTTATGTTGAATAATATTTATACCATTTATAGATCAATAAACAATTAGTTTTATTACATTATTGTTTTATGGAAAGCAAGGCACACTTCTTGTCTTGTTCAAATGCTTAAACTTTATTTTCTTAATTTGCTGAGTCCTAATTTATTTTTAAAGATATTTTTCGTGTTTTAGGAATATATTGGTAATTATGTCAACAAAACAAAAAAATTCAAACAAATATTAAGAATAAAAGTTGCAATTAATAGTAAAATCTAATGGGACAAATGCCAGTAGAAATAATATTAAATGAGGAAAACTAAATATAAAAAAAATTAATTATCGTTATGATATGAAATACAATGAAGGACCTAACTAAAAACCGGTTACTAACCAAAAACCGATTAAATGGTTTAGGGAAATCCCTGTAAAGCTACCGGTTTCCCTGATATCAGTGGTTTTAACACTAGTCAGATTTCGAAGATTCTTATTTCTCAGTCTCAGGTTGGTGTCCCCATATACCACGTATGCATTGGCATCAAGGTGTTAACCTCCTTTAAATATATAAAACGTTGTAATATAACAACAATAGACAACGGGAAACTATGGCTTTGTGTTTCAGCATTTACAGATACTAAAGTTTCTCATTCAGCCGAAAGAGACAGAAGCAAACTAATGCAAATAAAAAATCGTCCATAGGAGCAATTGCTTTATTCATATAAGAGGATCAAAAAGTCAGCGATAAACATTATTTGTTAGCTAAGGTATACTCACTCCCCCTTAACTAAATATCCACAATATTTGTAGCACTTCCAAATTATAGGTTTTACTCAGGCCCTTAAAAATTGGAATTTTTTATTCAACGGTTTTAACATTGAACCTAAATCTCTTCTCATTTCTTTAAGTTTGAAGATAGACCAAAAAGGCCAATTAATAAAATAAAAATTATAAAAAACACTCGTAAATTATTGTGTTTGATATTTATTTAAAACCAATGAATTACCTATCTTTATGATGAAATACCATCAAGAGAGTGAAATGTCAGTATGTTCGAATGGCATATTCCCAGTGTTAAAACTAAAAAGGCCTTGTCACTTCAGCATGACTTCTATAAGGCATGCTTAGACCTACTCTTGCTACGACTCCCATTTTTCTGTATCTTCTAAAGTAGGCCTATTTAAAGGCTTTAGGTCTCCCTTCTAAAATATCTAGACACAATCCACTTCCTTCTTTTAGAAGTAAAGCGTGATGTTCTCTTTTTATATCTCTCATTTTGTATGGCAAAAACTAAATTTTATATTTTTAGATTTCTAATTTATAAAAAACATATAATAAAATAGTAACTCATTTCCGTCTGTGTGTCTGTCTGCTTTTCGTTTGTGTTCCCATCACGTAAAAACTACTGGATGGATTTTAACAAAATTTCCGCAAACATATCTTATTTACAAGAGAAAATGGAGAAAAAGCAGTGTAAACGAAATTTCCGGTTTAAAGGTACTGAAATTTTTGGTTTAAAACTGGGATATTTTCAACACGGTTAGTTTTTCAACTCACCTCATTATTTTGGAAAGTGAGATATTTAAAAAACTACTGCGCAACAGATGGCGCCAGTTGAATAAAATGTGTATTTAATTTGTATTTTTACTTTATGAAATTACATTGCTATTTAAAATATTTTAAACACCTCTTACAGAGGTTTACAATAATTTTATTGAATTTTAGAATTTTTTATAAATTTTAGAATTTTATCCAGGGATGGGTACCTTTATATAAAGTAAATACATAAATATAACTGAAGTACTATAAAAGTAAGAGTCTTTCAATTGGTGTGGAATACCTTTAAAGCAAAATCGAGCAAAATATTATCAGGACGCCCACGACGGGGCGGGCACTGCTAGTAAAAATTAAAAGTTCATTTAATTGATCTTTATCAAATTCAGTGCGCTGCTTGTCATTGAGTTGCTACGAGAGACTGTTTGGTAGCGCGCTAGTCCAACAGTCTGGAGGTTGAGGGTTCGATTCGCAAAAAAAAAAATGAAGAAAAAATTTTAAATATTTCAATTAAAAATAAATTCAAATTAGAACAATAATAAAACAATAATGTCCAAAAAATTTTGTGCTACGAAAAGCCTTCTAAAAGGCATTAAATTAAAGGCCTTCTAGCAGACTCTTTTCGGAACGCTTGTTGTTAGAAGCGAGAGTGTAAGGCCTGTTCCGAAATGACAACCTGTGTCAAAAATATTTCAGAATGGAATGCGAATAGAGGACCTTGTGCCTTTAAAAGAAGGATTAAAAAGGCCTTCTAGAAGGCCTACTCATTCTTTTTACCACTGGGAAGTTTTGTTAACTACCTACAAATCAATTTATGATACTTTGTTGTAAAGATGTACAGAACCCTTCGTGTGTGTAAGTTCGACTTGCACTTGATCGATTTGTTATTAAAAAACAGTAGTATATATAAGAGTTCCAGCACATTATTTACCTTATATTTTTAAAAAATAGTCCAATATAACCGAAATAAAATGCTTACCTAGAAAGAAAAATAAAATGGTGAAAATTATTTTATATTCCGTCAGAATGAGAAGAAAAGTACTACTAATGATACTAAAACTTTACAAGATTTTGGTTTTAGATGGAAAAGATATTCCTACGCGCTTCGATAATATTGACACACTTCTATGCGGTAGATAAATTTAAGGTTAAATTTGAAGCTTAAGAATGTTTTGTTTTACAAATTCATTTTTATTTATACCAACTGCTTACCAGTAGCTTGCATAGCGGCAGACATCCGCTCTTTCTCAAAAGTATAAATTTAAAAAAGAAATCCCCACATCCGGCGAACTAAGACCCCATTCACCAGCGTGCCATTTTCTAACGAATCGTTAAATTTTGAGCAGAATCGCTTGACTTATCTTGTTAATGTAGTGCTGAATCAAATTTTTGAGAACATAATTTGTTTGTGGTTTCTTCACGTAAACCTAAACTTTTAAATGGCCTCAAAGAAAATAGTTTAGCGGCATCAATCAAAACAACATGGCGGCCAACTATTACCACCAAACCGGGAAATTATACAATTAATGTATCCTCAGCCGGCTAACTGCAACCGCAAATAACATCTGACAGAGATAAATTGAGAAGACTAATGTTTGTTAGCTGCGATGGAAGAGGTTGACACAGCGCGTTGTGTATGGCTATCCAGCACTAAATGGCTTTAGATTGAGGACGACATGCAAACGTATACTAAACTTGCTCGATTTTACTTTGAAATTAATTTACAACCATAAGTATCCTATATTTGAACCAAGATACTAACAAGATACTAAGGTTATTAATATTCATCATCAAGATTTTACGTGATGCGAACACAGACAGATAGACAAAAATTTCAAAAATTGTTGTTTTGTTTTTTTTTTTTTGGACCAGCAACAAAATATTCAAAAAAAAAACATGTACAGAAATGGTCCTGTTACAGTTTTATTATATGTAAAGATATAAGAATATTTAAGGCGGGCATTAAATCAATGGTACTATACGGCTGCGAAACATGGAATGCGCCGATAAAACAACTGCAAACGCTTCAAGCCTTCATAAATCGCTGTCTAAGAAGAATCTTACGAGTATATTGGCCCAATAAAATCTCCAATGAAAACCTATGGATAACAACAAAACAAGACCCTGTAAGTCAAGAAATTCGACGTCGCAAATGGAAGTGGATTGGCCACACACTCCGCAAGCCACAAGACGACATAGCAAGCAACGCACTCGATTGGAATCCTCAGGGAAGCCGTAGAAGAGGAAGACCTGCAAAGACGTGGAGACGTCTAGTTGATGCAGAAGTCACAGAGAAAGGACTCACATGGAGACAAATAAAAACTCTAGCCTTAGATAGAACTAAGTGGAATGATTTTGTTACGGCTCTATGCTCCTCCTCTTAGGAACCACGTGAAAATATGTGTATATATATGTAAAGATATAGATGTTGATATGCTATCTTGACATCGCTAGCCTAAAAGCAAGCGATTCTGTAACTAGAGTGATTAAAAATTCGTTTGACAAGTAGTAGTTAACAGACAGAAATTATTTCTTCAGGTCTCAAGGATGAGCACGGATAAAAAGCGGATATGAGTAGTGAACAAATAAGGATCAATTAATATTACATACCCTTCCCGCTATGTAGCATTTTTATTGCGAAAGTACCTTAATAAGATTCGAATTTCTTCAAGTCTTTAATTTGTCATTAAGAAATAAAAAACTTTAAATGACATTTATAAAATTACTAGCTGTGCCCACCACTTCGTGAGCGTCTTGCAATATTTCAGTGCCGCCTTAAACTATGCTTCAGTTATGGTTATGCATTTACGTTATAAAACAGCGCCATTTGTTAGTGGTTAGTGCTTCAGTTACGGTTTAGGTATTTACTTCACTACTAAAAGAACTGCGTACTTTCACTGCTTTTTCTCCTATTTCTCTTGGAAATAGGATATTTTTGCGGTATATTGGAATAAGGATATACTAACTAACATACCTCCTCACAAAATTTTGTTAAAATCCAACCAACAGTTTTTTTGTATGCATCAACTTTTTCCTTGCAAAATGAATTAAAATATAAAATGCGACTCATATGCTTGAAAAGAGTTTAAATTTAAAATTTTTATAACAAACGTCACACAGATATTTTCAGAAATAAATTACATGAACAGTGTTCTTGAAATTTCTCAGTTGCAGTTGTTGGAACAATACAATACATAACATTTTACGTCAAACAAATTGTATGTTATTCGGTAATAAAATACGCAATTACGTTTGCAATTCAACCGTAACAAATTACCAAGTAAAAATACAAATAAAGTTAATAAAGAAAAGTTTTGTTTAAATCGCAAGGCCAGCTATATTTCTTATTTGATTATAATTATAGATTGAAATAAGCAAAATCGGGGCAGTTTTAAACCCAATTATTTTTAAATCATTCGTAAATTCAAAAGAGTTTATGGCGGTATTGCTAAACCAAGCACAAAAACTTGGCATTTATCAGATTTCAATATGGGCGATATTGACCTACGCAAAAAAATATTAATTTTAGATTAAACAGTTACATGAGCAAGCTATTGTAATGGGTGTGCTCATGAACAAGTGGCCATACTCGAACACAAACTAACCTGCTGAACACATGCCTACTCATACCATAATATCATAAAGGCAATGAGTAAAACCAACTTCTATACTAGTGCCAGCCAGGGTTACTTGTCTCATGTTCGAAACACTCAGCGTGTTTTGTTTAAGGGCTTTTCACACTATAATACAAGTATTAATTTTTGAAAAAATTCAAACAGTAATTAGATCAGAGTTGCATTTTATTCAAAATTATTAATACTTGTATTATAATATGAAATTCCCTTTAGTAGTTGTATAGAACTTTTGTATAAGGCTTAGTGCGTTTTCAGTGCATAAGTGGTTCTTTGATTTTGTATTTCATAAGAAATGAAGACCTTAAACTGAACATAAGTAATGTTAAAAAATTCTGTATAGTTTGTTTGTACACTCGAACTGTGTTCGTGTTTTACTCAAAGCAAAGCATGAAACTGCTTGCACTCACCCAAGCGCATTGTTATTATGTTCAACATTTACTCATACTTATTAAAACGAACCTATGGAAACTCTGCAAGCTCATCTCATTTAGCTCGCCTGGTCTTTGCTGTTTATTATTGTCCAATCGTCGTAGTTAGTCGTGCGCAATGAACAGACATGAATTCAATGAAATATTACAATGAGCGTCTTCTGAGCTTCGTTTTATTTGTGTTCATGCAGTTCTTTATTTTATATATAACTTTATACGATATGCTCACACAGCATTAGTAATTATTTTATTAAATATCAAAAATACGTTAATTTAAAAGTTATATTTAAAACTCAAAGCAAGATATTATGGATACAGCTATTATCAAACAGAAACACTTAAATAAAGTATTTATAATTGCACTTTTTGTTTTTGTAAACTGTATGGTTGTAAATATGCACTCATCTAGGACGCACTATAGATTTCAAGAAAACTGCCGCCTTTAAGTTAACTTTTATAACTGAGCAACATTTTAGACTTTGAATTGTAAGGTAAAAACTAGCTGGAAAAGAAAATTAAAAGAGGATTTCCTCTTTGTATAATTTGTTATCTTTTTATAACAGCTGCAAAAAGTTGAAATATATTTACCTGCTACGTACTTAAAATAAGGTAAGTGTTCTTATAATATCCTATACAAGAAAATATTATTTAGTAAATCGTTGTTTGTGCAAAAGAGTGAGAGATGTAATTATCTACCAAATAATTCTGTCACTTTCTTTAAAAATTAAAGTTAAAGTCAAATGGTCACATGTTCAGGCTCTAATACGTTTATAATTCACTTTTGATGCTTAACATTTTGCACAAAAAAAAATGTATTGTTGTATTTTACTTCCAACTATGCGTGCCGAAATCTAAAGTGACTTTAGAAACAGTAATTTATCTGTTTAAGAGCCTAATTTACCAATAAAATGGCTTTTTAATTTCATTTCTAGTTATAGTTAAAAATGACTCTTGCAGTTTAACTGTCTTATCTTTTCTTTTTTTGGAATCTTAGACACTTTTCTTAAAAATGCTTGTCCAGGAATATTTAAAGAAGTTTTTGGGCAATGGCTTGTCTGAGCATAGAAATTTGCTATGTTTAACAAACAGCTGGTGTGGTTTAAAAATTACTAAATTTTGATATGGAGGATATTTCGTAATTGACTCTCCTACATACATATGAAGTGGCCTAAAATAAACTTGGAAGGTAAAGACATAATATAGAAACAAACTGAAAAATAGTAGCTGTTTTAAATATCCCAAAAAGATAAATTTATTTAACTTCTGACATCAAGTAAATAAAACATAGACGACTCATGGGAAAAATGTATACGAGAGATTTTTTGTTCTTTATTGACTTGAGTACACACACATACAACACAGGCAGGCAGGCACTTAACAATTGGTTCTTGTATCTCTGAAAACATAACAATTCAGACAAAGCAGTTTTTTTTTACTTTTTGCCACAACAAGAAAAAGTTTATTGTCCTCTAGCAGACATTTGCAGACAAGTCAATGCCACACAAAAAAAAATTAAGAAGACAAAAAAAAACATAAAACATAATTTGTATTTTAGGTTTTGTTTTTTTGCACGTCTCAGACTAAAAGACACAAGGACAGACTTACTTCGAATCTAGATAAAAAATAAAAAAAAAAAAAATAACAAAAAAATAAAATTAGTAAAATATAAATGGCGTTTTATATGTAAGATGGTATTATGTCTATCTATCTGTACATTTAAGTCTCCTTTTCGTTTAAAATCCATAAAAACAGGGTTTGGTTTTTTGTTGTCATTTTCAAAATATTGTCTGGAATCATTTTCCTTTTTTTTTCTTTTTTTTTTGGTATTTCTATAGAAAGCAAAACCTGAATTTGAACGTACTTGAACTGTTGCTGAGCTTAAATTTAAGAGAAATCGCCAAATATTTTTGCAATACATAGCAAATGGTTTCTCTTAAATAATTATTTTCGTTTCGTTGGTATCGAAAAGGTCATTGAATACATTCTTCTTGTAACAGTCTCACCACGTATGGGTACGTAGTATTAAATAAAATAAAAAAAAAAAGAATCCAAACAACAAACTAAAAGCCAGCCAGTGATACAATCAAAGCATTAAGCTAACCAACCGACCAGACAGACAGACAGACAGACAGACAGACAGACAGACAACCAGCCAGTCTGTCATTGACTATGTTTCGTTCAAAGAGGGGAGGAAGTTTTAAAGTAGCACACAAAAAAATTTTTTAAAATATTTCAATAATGAATATTCGCATGTATATATTTACTTGATCCAGACAAAGGAAGTTGGTTAAAAAAATTATTTACTCCAAAAAAAAAAAACAAATTATTTTAAAATTAAAAAAAAAACAAACTCATGGCAGACTTCAAACGTCTAAGAAATACAATACTTTACCTAAAAAATAAACTCCGAAAACCAAAAGGGGGTTTTAAGTTCTTTTTTTTGCTTTTAGTTTAAAGTTTTTTCTTTCAATAGTCGAAGTATTGGATTGAAAAATGATATGAAGGTTATCGATCATTTTAGAGTTTAAAAGAAAGTTTAAGGACCTTTTTGAAGAGCCCAGGGCTGTGACAAAAACTTATACAT
Organism: Phasia obesa; assembly: GCA_949628195.1. Classification (NCBI taxonomy): domain Eukaryota; kingdom Metazoa; phylum Arthropoda; class Insecta; order Diptera; family Tachinidae; genus Phasia; species Phasia obesa. The sequence goes on along the minus strand of OX451216.1, from coordinate 139,556,052 downwards.
ATATACATATATATAATATACATATGTATAATAATAATAAAATAGTAATTCATTTCCTGACTGTCTATTTGTTTTCGTATCACATACAAATTACTAGATGGAATTTAACAAAGTTTTGTAAGGAGGTACCTTAGTATCCTGATTCAAATATAGAATACTTTTTCCACAAAAATATCTTATTTCCAAGTGAAAGTCGAGAAAAATCAGTGAAATTACGCAGTTTTTAAGTAAGGACGAGACCCTTTATTTAGTAAATACATAAACCATAGCTGAAGCACAAACCGATATGATTAAACTATTCATATCGGTTAGTGCTTCAGTATGGTTTACGTATTTACTTATTTTAGTAGGGATGAGACCTTTTATTTAAAGTAAAGTAAAAAGTAAGGGTCTTTGGTGTGGATTGCTTTCAAAACAAAATCGAACAAAATATTGCAAGGACGCTGACGAAGTGGCGCTCACAGCTGGTTGGGGTAATAAAATGGAAAATAGTATACAGAAATCAATAATTGATAAGGCCCAACCCTACATGTTAAATTTCCACTGCAAAATACGTACACGTGACACTGTTACAGCCAAGGTATATATATAGGTAGTGTCGTCCGCCCAGCTGATTTAGTTGTTCGACATGTCAAAAGTTGAATGTGTTCAGAAATTGTATAGTGTAGAAGTGAGAAAGCAATAAAAAAACATACACGCCTTCTCAATTTTCTTATATGTTTTTTGACATTTCAAACTAATGGGTGATTTTTTTGAGGTTAGGATTTTCATGCATTAGTATTTGACAGATCACGTGAGATTTCAGACATGGTGCCAAAGAGAAAGATGCTCAGTATGCTTTGACATTTCATCATGAATAGACTTACTAACGAGCAACGCTTGCAAATCATTGAATTTTATTACCAAAATCAGTGTTCGGTTCGAAATGTTCAAATGTGACAAATTTTGTTCAGCGATGAGGCTCATTTCTGGTTGAATGGCTACGTAAATAAGCAAAATTGCCGCATTTGGAGTGAAGAGCAACCAGAAGCCGTTCAAGAACTGCCCATGCATCCCGAAAAATGCACTGTTTGGTGTGGTTTGTACGCTGGTGGAATCATTGGACCGTATTTTTTCAAAGATGCTGTTGGACGCAACGTTACGGTGAATGGCGATCGCTATCGTTCGATGCTAACAAACTTTTTGTTGCCAAAAATGGAACAACTGAACTTGGTTGACATGTGGTTTCAACAAGATGGCGCTACATGCCACACAGCTCGCGATTCTATGGCCATTTTGAGGGAAAACTTCGGAAACAATTCATCTCAAGAAATGGACCGGTAAGTTGGCCACCAAGATCATGCGATTTGACGCCTTTAGACTATTTTTTGTGAGGCTACGTCAAGTCTAAAGTCTACAGAAATAAGCCAGCAACTATTCCAGCTTTGGAAGACAACATTTCCGAAGAAATTCGGGCTATTCCGGCCGAAATGCTCGAAAAAGTTGCCCAAAATTGGACTTTCCGAATGGACCACCTAAGACGCAGCCGCGGTCAACATTTAAATGAAATTATCTTCAAAAAGTAAATGTCATGGACCAATCTAACGTTTCAAATAAAGAACCGATGAGATTTTGCAAACTTTATGCGTTTTTTTTTTTAAAAAAGTTCTCAAGCTCTTAAAAAATCACTCGTTACAAAGCAATAACAAAATGCCATGTTGTTCTTGTATTGTTGTATTTGTTTTAGGGATGCCACTACCTAGTAAAATAACAACATTGCTTCTATAAAACTCGTTTTTTTTTAGTTCTAAAAATTCGAAAAAAATGACAGAGGTACGTAACCCAAGAGTGAGGGTATGATAACTTTCGCCTCCTCCAGGGTCTGCAACGAGAACTATAACTTCGTATAAGATGTGAGAAAATAAATTGGATTTAATGGTGATCCTCCAGTTAAAAATTGAGTTTAATGGCGCTCCTTCAGTGAAAAATTAAGTGCATTAAAAATTTGAGTTATTGTGCTCCAATTAGAATTTACATGGTTATGTTTTTGTTGTTGATTCTTAAAAACTATATTTGGCAAAGCGCCAGGATAACCCTTTGATTATTTAAAATGTTAATGTACTCCTCCTCCATGATATTCAACGCGACTATATATTCATATAGGAAGTGAGAATTCTCAAATTCACCTTGTTTAAAATAACTTTTTGAGTTTTCTATGGTGCTCAACCAATATAAGATTTAGTGTTATATGGTACTGCACCAATGTATGATTGAGTTTTGTGTGATGCTCCACCAACGTACGACTTTTTGATTTAAAGTCTTAAAGTTATACACGATACGCTCAGTATGCATAGCAATTTGACGAATCCAATGCAAAAGTAAAACACAAAAGCTCGAAACAGGCTGAGAACCAGGCACGGCCTGATTGGCCTCAAAAACATGATGCCAATGACGCGTTGTTTATCCACCCGGAGGTGGTTTATGTCTGTGCTGTTTTTATAACGATAACAACTATTACCAGAAATCTATGCCGTGTGAAAACAGTCAACGTCATTTGACCATTGGCGATAGTATTGGCCGGCTGAATACATTATTTTAGAAGAGTAGTATCTGAAAATGCATTTTAGCTTCCTTTTTCTGTGTTATAACAATTATATCAATCGTTTATTTAATGCAAACTTAACAGCTTTACATTTAGAGTAAAAAAATAAAAAAAAAACTTTAACTTTAGAGGGTGGTTATCACGTCGACTAAGAAGCATGTATGTTGGTTTGAGTCGCCAGGTTCGTATCCCAGACGCGACAATCCATTCACCTAATTTTCTTTCTCATATGTATTGGTTTTTTCTATTCTAACTAATACATAATCGAGAGGGAGCAACGGGTAGTTAACTGACTCCCAAATCTTGAGAACGCTATACAGGTCGTACCGTATGACATATCAAAATGAAATTCAGTATGTGCCTTTGGTATTGGTATAAGAGAGTATAAATTTTGGGCGCAATCGGGAAGGGTATAAGAGTAAAATGCAACTAAACTAAGAAGAAACTAACAATAACAGAATTCTATAGCCACACTCAATTCGTAGTATTCTTACCAGATTTTAAAAATTAACGCTAAATAACAAAAATAATGTAATCATATAATTACCTACGTATGTATTTCACAAAATAACCAAATTATACAACACGTAAGAAATTCATATTAGCGCCATCTGTGTTTAAATATCAAAAAAGGTGCTGTGCCGTAGTTAAAACGATCAGTTTTTAAAATATACAACTTTCCAAAATTAAAGGTTCCGAGCTGTACTAAGCAGTACTTTTATACCGGAAAGCGTACTTTCACTGTATTTTCTCCACTTTCTCTTGGAAATAAAATATGTTGGCAGAAAAAAGTATCCTAAATTGGGACCAAGATACTTAGGTACGTCTTCACAAAATTTTGTTAAAATCCATCCAGTAGTTTTTACGTGATGCGAACGTCAATGAAAAGCAGACAAACAGACGGAAGTGAGTTACTATTTTATTTTAAGTATAGACAAATGATTTGTGAAGTAAGGCTTGAGTTCGTTCTAATAGCACGTTTTCACAGAGAATAATATTCATGCTTCGCTCTCTCACGATTCGAGATTCATACTCCAATCATGTTTGAATGAACGCCAGTGATGCCATTTGGTTACAATTTTTACATTTTTCGTAACTTTTGAAGGCCTCACCTAACATTTAGTCAAATTTTCGTAACATTTGGTACAAATGACTACAATTTCAAAAAGTAACTTTTTATGAAAATATTTAACTTTTTGAAAAGAAAAGCGTATTTTTTTAGTCTATCCCTGGCAACAATGATCAACGTGCTTCGCTAAATAAAATTTGGAGAGCGAAGCACCTTGAATCAATGATGCCGTTTGGTTACAATTTTTACATTTTTCGTAACTTTTGAAGGCCCCACTTATCGTTTAGTTAAATTTTCGTAACTTTTGGTACAAACGACGATAAAAATAAAATAAGTTCTCTCTTCTCTAATTCTTATTGCCAGTTTATCTGAACTAGATCTCCTCGTTTACATAAAAAAGCAAACAAAGAAGAAAATAAAATTAAGTGATATTTAAATATAAAAATAAATAAGAAAATAGTTAAAACACAACTTAAAATAGATAAATAAAACATAAACAAAAATATATCAAGTGGTAAAAAAGGAAAACAATGTAATAAATTTTAAAAACCAAACAAAATGAAACACGTATGTGTCGTGTAAACGATATGAATCGAAATCATGATTCAGAGAGCGAAATAAGTGATTCGTTTAGTCGTGGAAACATGTTAGAAGCTGAAAGAATATATTTTTTCACAAACTAGGCCTTATTGCCTGCAGCCAAACTAAACAACTTAGAGAGCTTAAAACGAAACATTTTGTCCAGTTTCTGCCAAATAATAAGATTTCTCAAGGCCCTCAAACCGGGCGGTTTTTTCAATTATGAGCTCTTTGATTGACCTGAATCTCTTACCTATCAAAATATGAACCATTTGATGAATGGAGTGCAGTTCTTGGACCAATTTTAGAATGTTAGTCAATGTGACTACACACATGAGCACCAGTGCCGTCTCGGTTGAAAATTCTTAACACCTCTGTTGCCTCACGTACTTTAATTCTTTGATCGTCCAATATCATTTACGCCAGCAATAAACTTTTTACACATAATAGAATCGTTTAAGTTTAGTGTAGTCTTGCACTGTTCTAATTCAACAACCACTTTATTTTAATAATCAACCATGTTCTTCCACATGTCGTCTAACCAAAAATTATTTTTAAAAAAATATATAAGCATAAACTAAAACATTCTAAAAATGTATTTTTGTTGTAGCACATATTGCAGTAGACAAGATAAATATTGCTCTCACTTACATGTCGCAATGCAGTCAAAGGAACATTGTCAACATCGCTGCAATTACATTGAACTTTATGGCATTAAATACATTGTTATTGTCTTTAAAGGTTTTTACTTCGTTTTGTTTGTTGGTTTGTTGATTTGTTTGGTTGGTTGTTTCCTTTAACAACCCTTTTTGTCTCCGGACAATCAAAGTCAATGCACTTTTAAGAATAATATGCAACATATGTGTTCAATGTATGCACAACATACCACAGCGTACACACGTTCTTGTATGAATGCCAAACATTGTTTATAAACGGTTGGGCATTTTTATATGCTTTAAGCTTTATTGTAAAAAAATATTTTCCTTGCGAAATATCCCTTATAATTAAGATGGCATAGGTGAATTTAATAAAGTGTGTCTGTACAGTTTGAAATATTTTCATTAGTGCCGAAATTTCCTACCGACTTTCAAAGTTTATAAGTACACTAAAAAATTTAGGTAATTATTATCTATCTAGGAGCAACAATATTATGGTTGAAATTATATTATTGTTATAATTAATTATAATGTGATTGTTAGAAACATATTGTTGTTGTTTAATATTGTTACGCTTTTACTTTACGTTGGGTTCTTTTAATCGTAAAATAAATACACACCAATTATATACTTTGATTGACATCTCTGTTAAAAATACACTCTCTTAAAACACGACAACTGAACTCATAGACGTTTCAAATAATACTGACATGCCGCTCGAAACCATTAATTCTATTTGTAGGCTAGCAAAAACGCCTAAAATGTTCTATACTAGAAAGATCTGGCAGGTTAATTTTTATTTGTGTACTTATGAACATACGTGTGTATAACTCTGATGTCTTCTAAATTTATGTATATACATACGTGTGAAGATTTCTGTTGAAGGGAGGGCGTGTGAGTTTATTTTATACTTGTATAAATTTGCGTGTGTGTTTGTTTTCTAATTTTATGCTTGTTTTTTTCTCAATGTTTGCATATGGGGTTTTTCGGAATGGATCGACAACAACAACATTAGTGTAAGAATATAGATCAGTAATGTTGATGTTTACAAAATTATTGCGTATATCTTTGCAGAGCTTAAATAATAAATGTTCTTTCGTAACAATATAATAATACTAAGTTTACCCATAAAAATATTATTATAATAAAATATGATAATAATACAATAAAAAATTTTATTATGATCAAGAGAAAGCTCATCTAACGGGTGTGCTCATTAGCTCATGAGCCCGGTCACAGGTCTAAAAATATTTTGCAGCTAAATCTGGTTTAAAAAAATGCTAAAAATGCTAAATATTCAAAAAAAGCTAAAAAGATAATGCTAAAATTTAAAATCTATTTTTTTATAAATGTATCACTTATAAATTTATTTATTTTTCATAAAATTGCTTTATAATATATTATACACAAAACTGATTAAAAAACAATAAGTGGTAAAAAGAAGTGGTCAAAACAGCTGAACAAAGGGTATGTGGCTTTATTTATGAATAAGTCTTAAACTAGGGGTTTTTAGGATTTAACTATAAAAATATTTTTTGTTATAAAAGGACATATGTATGTACATATTTTGATCATACAAACTTTCAACCCACAATAAAGCGTTTATCGTTTTTTAACAGTTCAGTTTATAGTTTATCTTAAAACACTACTTTGAGTGGCTCTTATTCATTTCTGAAGGCTTTTGATTCCATATACTCATCATCATGTGTTAGAAAAATTAACGCTGATTTTATTTATTACTAGCTGTGCCGCCACTTCGTGAGCGTCCTTCAATATTTAGTTCGATTTTGCTTTGAAAGCAATCCACACCAAAAACCCTTACGTTTTTAGTTTTTTTTTTTTAAGAGAAGTAACACGCAGGCAATTAATGCCTATATTAACTGTGTTACTTCCTTTAGAGAGGGATAGTAGTAGATAAGACAGATGGTTAGTGCGATAGTAAAGCTTCGTAAGCGCTTCTGAAGTTCTTTAAGCGAATTATTTTGAAGCATAGCATAGCCAATTAATAATTATTTTACTTCTCCGGCGATTTAGTGCTATGTGGTAATTCCGGCGTTTTTAGTTCCTCCTTAAAATATTCCACGTATCAGTTTATGTATTTTTTTACTTTATAAAAAGTATTCATATCCAGTTACTTCAACTGCGTACTTTCACTGCTTTTTCTCCACTTTCTAAAATATTTTTGCGAAAAAAATTATCTCATATTGGGACCAGGATACTTAGTTATCTCCTCACAACATTTTGTTAAAATCCATCTAGTAGTTTTAACGTGATGTGAACGTAAACAAAAGCAGTCACACAGACGGATATGAGTTACTATTTTATTATATGTATAGTTTTATTTATTATGTGAATAATTTAATTTTTACTTTTTCTTTTTGTGTCCTAATGGCTAAAAACTGACCCACAATATTATAAAATATTTTTAATACTTAAACCCTAGAAGTTACGCAATTGGATTATTTACGTTCTGTAAGTGTTAGTGAAGCAGTTCATACTTATTCAAACTTGCTTATGAAAACTCTGCAGGCGCATCGCATTTAGCTCACTGGTCTTCGCTGTTTATTATTGTCCACTCATCCTTACTCGTGTGCAATGAACAGACATGAATTCAAGTCTCCCATGGATTAAACACATTCAAGTCTCAAAGAAGCTTTCAAATAACTCGGTACTTTTAAACGATATAAAAATGCTTCACTAATCTGTTTTTTTATGGGTGTTTCTTTTTTAGTCGCATGAGAACTATTGATATCGATAACTATGGTATGACAGCTGAGAATATAAATTCTGTTCAGCAAGGTTTGGCAAGTCACCATGAATTTTATGATGAAGCTCCTTTCCGGTTAAATGTTTACGTCAATAAGCAAATAAGACGTGAACTCTCTCGAACCAACGACATTTGGTTCCAACAAAACGGCGCTATTCGCCATACAGCGCGCTTAACAATCCACTTGTTGCTCTTTCAATTGGGGACAATTGGCCAGTGAAACCTACGATGCAGTATATAGAGAATTAATTCTTTAGCTGAATAGTTCGTATGTAAAATCAAAAGAGGCAGAGTCGAATGTTTGCAAACACTACTCCCTCTATACTCCTTCGGCACAATGTATTCCTTGAGTAGGGGTCATCTCCTGAGTGCTGGTCCGAGACAAAATATATATGGCGTGTGTATGAATATAGCCAACAAAACCAGATTCTAATAATTAAAAACAACTAAAATTAAATCTTGTTCTTTAAAGAAAAATATGAAAAAATATTTAATTTTGATTTTTATAACTTTTTATTTTTTTTGTTCTAATAAACCAACTTTCAACGAAACACTGAGCCGATAGAAATTAACTTTTTTGCGTAAAACCCACTTAATGATCAAATATTAACAAAAAACTGATTATCTTGGAAAAGAATAACTTTGAAATGTTCACCGTAATCTTTCATTATCACAGAGAACATAATATATGGTTGTAGTGACCATACAATAACCATGTTTTTACTTCGCGCTTAGGGTATTTTCAATTCCTTCTTGGCTTTTGTCATACATACATATATATTTTTTTGTTTATTTAGTTTTTAGTTAATGCCAACCAAAATGTATAGAATTCAGCATGAGTTTTTGCTTTACAACTCATTCACACACATTGCTGTCCTCAAAGGCCTACTTCTGAGGACAAGAGTGATAATAATGACGTTGCAGTTGTTGTTGAAGAGTGCACATAACATACTTGTTGTAAAGTTTAATGTTTTTTCCTATTTATTTTTTTTTTTTTTTACTTTTGAGGCCGCCTGTTTTTTATTTTATATGTATGTATGTGAACAGTTTCGAGAGCAAAAGCAAAACAATAAAACTGCACCAACATGCATTGCATTGACCGAGGTCGTAGGCTTTTTGCCTCAGGAGAATCAAGAATCGATTATGTTGCATCAAACTGCATAAAGGAACTGGTTCATTTACTTTATAGTTAACTCTTTATAAATATATTGCAATCTCTTGTTCACTTATAAAAAAAAGGGTTGATAACCTTTAAAATATTTATAAAAGGGATAACTAAAAATAAAAATTATCCTACTGGTTTTAAAGCAACTGGTTTTTCCTACATTAAACAATTTTCTATATTTAGTTGTCTAAAAATAAAACTGGACTATTTTTAGTTAGTAACCAAACAAAAAACCAGTTACCAACAAAGCAAAAAAATCGCTTCAATTATGAAATTTTTTGTTAAAATTGCGATTTTTTTTCTTATATTATGATAAAATTTAATTAAAAAAAAGATTTGTTTATTGAAATTTGTGATTTTCTGTGAATGTATTTTTATAATTTTTTGTGAATTTTCGGTTTAAAGTCAAATTTGTTTTCTTTTATGTTGAGATTTTTTACGAAATTTATGTTTTTGGTGATATTATGGTGAAAAAGTGTTTTTATGAAATTTTAATTATTTAAGCAGACTTTCATTTCAATTGGCTAAATTTTAAATATTTTTATTATTGTTTTTTTTTTTTTTTTTTTAATTGCATCATTTTTGGTGAAAATGTTATTTTTGGTGAAACTTCGATCACCAAACCTGTTATTTAAATTTTTTTTTTAATTTTCGGTTTTTTGTAAAACTAAGACTTTTTTGTTTTTTAATAACAAAATTTTTGTGAAAATGTGATATTTTTTGGTGAAACTTCGATCACCAAACTTTTTAATTTTATTTTTTCTAATTATCAGTTTGTTTTTAAATTAAAACTTTTTTTATTTTTAATTGCAACATTTTTGGTGAAACTTCAATCAATAACTTTACTTTAATTTTTTTATTTTCCGTTATTCGTGAAATTATAATTTTTTACTGAAAATTTGATGAAATTTCGATGTTTTAGTAAAATTTCGATTTTTTTTTTTTTTTGTTTTTATTAATTTTTTTTTTTTTAATTTTCGGTTCTTCGTAAAATTAAAATTTTTTGCTGAAAATTTAGGTGAAATTTTGATTTTTATGTAATTAAGATTTTAATGAAATTTTCGTTTTTCAATACAAAAAATCAAAAAATGGGGAAAAAAGTGAGAAAAATAGAGGCGCTCGCGTGTCATTAAAAACAATTCTGACATTTATAGACCGATTTTTGCTAATTTCCAATAGCAAAATTTTCGAAACTACACATATCTGAGAGAATGGTGTACTAAAAATTTTCTCAATTTATTTGAGGTCCTTAAAAAATCGGACTTCGTTAAATCGACTTCCCTGCCGGAATATTGTCAGAGGTTATCAAATTAAAACGTTTAGATATTTAATTTTATAATAAAAAATTACTTTTTTATAAAAAAAAAATACTTTTTTATAAAAAAAAATACTTTTTTATAAAAAAATACTTTTATTCATTGATAGTTAACGATAAGACTTTTTGAAACTTTTCCATTAACGAGAGCATCGTTAATAGTATGCGTGTCTTCTTGACTATCTCGTAGGTTTGCATACACAATGCTGTCGATGTATTCAATGGCGTTAAATTCTCTATATTTTATTTAACATCTCTATCAATCTGAATGTCAGCTGTTTTCCGAAGGTAAACGACGTCATTGCCCGCATCAGCACCAAAATTGGTATACGTGTTGACCGACCTGCTGCTTGCTGGTACAACCAGAATGCTTCGACAGTAAAATAATAGTCTGCCTTTGTTGGGTTAAGAGCTCCGTTTTACGTCGGAAGACATCTACTTCACTTTGTAACTTTTACACGGCAGAATTAGTTTGCGTTGCCTTTATTAATTCCCATCGCAAGGGTACTTCCAAAGGTACTGCTAATTTCTTCCCAAATAAACATTTTTCTATTCTCATGTAATCGCAAATCTAAGATGTCTGAAGGCCTCAAAATAGGCGTTTGTTTCCACTATGACCTCTTCGTTTCACAAAAGTCTCTTATCACCCAGCCATTTCTTAAAAATTTGAAAACAACAATGGGCTAAATCTTGAAGTATGATGGATGGGGTAGCAATTCATAGTCCTATTCATGCATTTTTGCCATGGTAACTATACACCTGTGGATTAACTTGATTAATTTTAAAACTCTCGGTTAAGATGCCTATAGCCTCAGCCATCTTACGCATTTTCATACCCCGGTCGTCAATATTTTTCTATGAATTTTATCGAATATTTCTAGCACGACAACTTGTTTTGGACGCCCTGAACTTTTTGCGTCATTTGTGTTTGTGCGACTACAACGAAACTCAATAAACCACATTTAAACCATTGAAATTAATAATGCGAAGATTCTGTCACGGAATTTTCAAATCACCCTCGTATCACAACAGTAAAGTTAAACATTTATAGCGCGATCACAGATTTAAATGTACAAGAATTCTACAGTTTTGATTTGCTTTTTTTTTCTTTCTTTCTTCTTTTTATTAAATCATGAAACAATTAAAAATTTCATCTTTTGTTTATGTGGTCTGTCCTTGAACTTGAGTTTTTTATTTGTCCTAAGATGACCTCTGTGGCTGGGCTATTGCGAATTTTTGTTGTTTGTTGTTTTAAACGAAATAACACGTTGAATATACACGAGTTAAAATTTTATATCTACATTGTAAGTTGGTAGCCAGACATCTCATAAAAATAAAATTTATATAAATTAAAGAAACAATTTGTGAAAGAAAGTGTTGTCACATCTTAGCAGACTTTATTGTTATTGAAACAAATAATTAGATGGCAAAAAAATATGGAAATTTAGAAATTTAAATGAAATCTAAGGAATCAATCGCGCAATTCACCAAGTTTAAACAATACGTCGATCGTTTTATTAGACAACAGTGTTTGTTGTTTACACCAAAGACAGCTGAATTTACTAACTACTTTTTAACGATAGTAGACAACACTATTTTTTTACTTACACAAAATAGTAACATGTTGCATCTCTGTCTAAAAAAGCGAAAAGCACTAAGGAATAAGAAAAGCAAGCCAGTAAATAAATTTGTGTTGCACGCAAAGAAAAAACATGGTTATTGTATGGTCACGGCAACCACACTATGTTCTCTGTAATAATAGATGTTTGCTGTGAACAAATTATAGTTATTTTAAACAATATTTTGGTCACGATAAACAAATTTTTTGTTAACAGTTAATCATTCAATGGTTATACACAGCAAAAAAGCGACATGGTTGTTTTGAAACATATTAAAATTCAAACCACAACCAAATTATTTTTAATATTTAAAAATTATAACCATAATATATTATTATTAAAAAAAATAAGAGAAGTAACACTCAGGCAATTAATGCCTTTATTAATTGTGTTTATTCGTTTAGAAGAGATAGTAGTAGATAAGACAGATGGTTAGTGCGATAGTAAAGCTTCGCAAGCGCTTCTGGTGTTCTTTAGTTTGAAGCGAGCATAACCAATTTATAACTATTTTACTTCTCCGGCGATTTAGTGCTATGTACCACATACCGGCGTTTTTAGTTCCTCCTTAAGATATGCTACGTATCAGTTTATGTATTTTTTTACTTTATAAAAAGTAAAGTATTCATATCCGGTTAGTTCAACAGCGTACTTTCACTGCTTTTTCACCACTTTCTAAGATATATTTGCGAAAAAAAAGTATCCTATATTGGGACCAGGATACTTAGGTACCTCCTCACAAAATGTTATTATATGTATAGATTTAGATTATTATTTTTTAAATAAAAAACTGAAAAAATTTTTAAAATTTATGCTTTTAATAAGGTTATAATAAACGGCTTTTTAGGCATCTCCTTTGAAATTTTTTACATTTAACTAAGGGCTTTTGGGAAATCATATGACGCTTTCCATGAATGAAAATTATATACTAAAAAATTTTAATATATTTTATGTTTTAACAAACAAAGTCTCTATGTAAATGAAATAACAAGCAAACTAATAATAATCAAGAATTATTACGAAAATTAAGAAGGTGATTTACATATAATCATATAGGCACCTAATAAAATCTTTTTCAAAAAATCACTTAGGTATGCTAATCAAATTAATAAGGAATACCTTTTTGAAAAAGTCAATTAGGTAGGCTAATGAAATCAATAAGAAATCCCTTTTTTAAACAATTCAGAAGAAAACCTAATAGAATCCAAAAGTTTTTCTTTATGGTGCCAAAAATAAGTAAAAACGAAAATTGTGAATAGCAAGTTTTCTTATTGATTTAATGGGATTCCCTTTTCGATAAAATTAAAAAGATTTTCCACATGATAAAAATAAGAAATCCCTTTGGAAATATCTTCTGCTGTGACACCCCTTAGCCTAAAAATGTTTTATAAAGAAAATCTTATTGATTATTTTTTATATAATTTTTAATACATCCTAAAACTATGCTTCTAATTTACTTGTATAAAGCATATTTTATAAAAGTAGTAAAAAATCGCAAAAATCTGCTTAAAAATTGTAAATTAATAAAGGGCTTGGCCACAAGGATTCTTTGTAAAATTCAACTGTCGTCTATCCCTTTCCGTCCCTACCTACACAAATGTTTATAGTTTTCATTGACAACCGTCTAATTTTAAAATTGCTTGGGGCGGAAAGGCCTATAACGGTTCAAAAGTTCGGCCATATACATATATCAAATTACATGAACTATTCGGAAACCCTTTAATTTATAATTACAATAATTTTCAAGTGTTTGTCTTTAACGGATCAAAAGAAGGGGCCATATAGGTCAAATTACATCATTTATGGGAACACCCTTTAATTTCTAAATTTAAATTGTATACTTGTTACAGTGGACTTTGCAATACAGGTTCCTTATATATTGCAGCTCTCTGTCTATAACAGTTCAAACGTTTAGTCACATACATAGAATTACATTAACTATTGGGACACCCTTTTATTTCCAAATTAAAATTTTATACTTTTTGTTATAGCGGACTTAACAATACAGGTTCTTTGTAAATTTCAACGGTCTGTGTACAACTGTTCAAAAATATGGCCATATACAAATTAAATGAACTTTTGGTGCACCCTTTACTTTATAATTTTGAATATTTATATATTTTATTATAACGGTCATAGTAATCGACATTATGTCAAATTTTCAAGGTTTTGTCTATAACGGTTCAGAAGATAGGCCCAAATTACGTCACCTATGGGGACACCCTTTTTTTATTTTAATTTTTTTTATTTTAATTTTTTATTTTTTTTTTATTTTTTATTACTCTCTGTTAACGGAAGCTATAGTGACATGCAATTTTTTAAATTTTTAATTGGTGCCCTTTACAGTTCTTAATACCCGTAAAAAACATGTATGTTGTATGGGGACACCATTTAATTTATAAAATAATGAACTGTTTTTAAAACGGGACCAAACTGTAAGCATAAACTTTTAAATAAAAAAAAAAAAATTTAAAATCGGTTCAGAAATGGCTGAGTTCTGCGGGCACATACATAAAAAAATAACATTCAGACGAATTGATTAACTCCTTCGTTTTTAAAGTCCGTTAACAAATATAAATTTCCATCAAAATATGCAAAAATTGTAATTTTGACAATAAAAATACATTTAAACCCAAAAATATTAAGAAAAAAATGTAAATATGTATGTAGTATGTATGTAGTATAGCAAAACAAATCTTTTTAAATGAAAAAATCTTAATTTAACCCGAGTTCGATTTTATTGTGTAACTAGCTGTACCCGCCACTTCGTAGGCGTGCTGGCAATATTTTGTTCGATTTTGCTTTGAAAGTAATCCGCACCAAATTTTAGGACTTACTTTTATATAGAGGTACCTATACCCGGATAAAATTCCAAAATTTATATAAAATTCTAAAATTATTGCAGATTTCTGAATAGTTTTACAAATATCCCGTTTACACAAATAAAAGGTGCTGTCAAGTTTGCAGTACCTTTTAATCAGTAAAATTACGTACTATCACTACTTTTTCTCTATTTTCTCTCGGAAGTGAGCTATTTTTGCGGAAAAATGTATTTTATATTTGATCCAAGATACTAAGGTACCTCCACACAAAATTTTCTGAAAATAAATTCATTAATTTATAAGTGATGCGAACACAGGCAGACAAACAAAAAATTGCTGTTTTATATTCCATTTCAATTACTATGTGTCTGCTTCAGCAACAACAATTTTCAGAGAAATATTTTATGTACAGAAATGAACCTGTTACAGTTTTTTTTATATGTCCTGTGAGCGTCAAATGAAAGTAAACATTTCATGTTATTTGAAAAAAATATGTATTATATTTAAATAAACAATCATATATAAAAACTAATATTGGATAATTCTTTAGTAATAGCATGTAAATTAAATGCATTAAAACAAGAAACTAAAACAAAGGCACATTATAAAAAATTTACTTTTAATTTATATTACACTAATTTAACGCGTCAAATAAAAGTAAACAGATGTCCGCAGGTTGAACCAAAGGTATATTTAATAATTTGTTTGTTGTCCTTTTGACTTTACTATAGCCTCTAACCTCCTTGACATCGATTCAACAAGTTTTTGGATAGTCAGGTGGAATTTTACTCCATTCATCCTCAAATGCAGCCTTTAGGCCATGCTTCCAAGAAATGTTTCTCTCTCTCTCTTTTTTGTCTAGATATACCCACAGATGCTCAATTGGGTTAAGATCTGAGGATTGTAGTGGATAATCAAGCGTTTTAGGGGTGCGATAGACAAACTATTCGTTCACATTTTTGAATGAATGCTGCGGATCATGATCCTGTTGAAATATTGAGCGCGCTACTAAGCATAATTTCTTCACGCTAAGGCAACATTGTATTGTAGAATTCTGAGATAATCTTCTTTTTTCATTGTTGAATCGATAAACATAAGATTGCCCACCAACGATGTCGCCATGCATCCCCGGACCATTACGGAACCTCCACCATGTTTTACAGTTTTGATAACGCACTTATCGTTAAATGCTTCTTTGAACACTTCGCTATATCTCTGGAGATTTTTTGACACCAAATATTTGAAATGTACTCTCATCAGTAAAAAGTAGAAGTGAGCGCAAGATGTTAAAACGTGGACAGTATTGCTTGTTTTTGAAACGCAAATATTGATTGTATGTGTAGTCGAATATTACTAAACAGTAAATACAGAGAACAAGAGAGCAAACGGTGCAAAAATCAGTGCACCTGATTTGACCGGACAGTTTTATCAAGTGCAATAAATATGCTGAGCATTTCATATTGTTCACTAGTTCATTTTACTTAAATTTTCTTGAGAGTAAAATATCTGATTTTTGAGAGAAAAAATTAAATTAGATTTTTTTTATTCACCAATAAAAGTTAAAAAAATTCAAGCTACTACAGTTTTCTATTTTCAACCACTCAACGCGAAAATTAATATAAAATAACTAAAATACAAAGTACAAACCCCTGCTTTTAACATCATACATTTACATGCATGTTGTCTGCTATAACAGTATTTCATATCAATAGACACTATTGAAACAAAATACTCACTACTGAAATTTTATTTCAAACAACAACAAATATTGCATTGGTTGGAAGAAGAGCAAATGCTGTTGTATGTTTTTATTTAAGAGCACAACAATATTTGTATACACATCAAATCATGTGCAAGAAAAAAGAGACCAATTCATTATTGAACATTATGAAGTTAGTCTAACAAGACGTTTTATGCTCACGTTTAGTAAAAAGAATATTTTTCTTAAATGTTAATGGCTGATTTTTATGATTTTTTTGCGAAATTCATCAGTTTAATTTGATTTGCTTTCGACACATAAGGCTTTTTATGTGGTACTCTGCTATGTTAGCCATTTTGGTGTAGGGATCTTTTAATTGTGCTAGCACTTACTGATTTCCCAGAAGTTTATAATAAATTTTCAGATATTTTTACAGCACTGGAAGCTGGATTTGCTTTCACTTGCCGAACTATAGCTCGTACTTCTTTATCTGTAAGACGCTTTGGTCGTCTTTCACTTGACAAATTCTACACTGTTTTATATTTGGCGTATTTGTCTATAATTTTTTTTTATAGTACAATGGTTGATTCCAATAATACTACCTAGTTCACGCAGGGATTTTCCCTTTTTATGCAAATCTATTATGATTTTACGAGCGTCAATTGATATTCCCATTGTATATTTTTGACTATTTTTTATAAAAATTATTTTATTATTTTATATGCACTTTAAAAGTGACGAATATTTGCAACGCTACTTTACCTATATACTTTAAAACAAAAAAATAATAAAGTTTTCGCCATTTTGCATTTTCAGCCCATATTTTTTAAGCGGCTGAGACTGTTTACTTTCATTTGACGCGTTAAATTAGTGTAATATAAATTAAAAGTAAATTTTTTCTTATATGCCTTTGTTTTAGATTCTTGTTTTAATGCATTTAATTTACATGCTATTACTAAAGAATTATCCAATCAATATTGGTTTTTATATATCATTGTTTATTTAAATATAATACATATTTTTTTCAAATAACATGCGGTGTTTACTTTCATTTGACGCTCACATATTATATTCGCATGGGTTCTGCCTTCGGAAAATTTCACAAGAATCTAAAATTTATATATTCAAACTATTATTCCAAACGGGTTTGACAAATTGTAAACACGGAGATCTGATTGCAAACATAATTCGCGGCAATATAAAAAATGTATTACTATATATTTAACTTTTATGATACTTACTTGTGTAAGTCCTAAACAAATGAAATATTTTTCCTTATCGAAAGGAAAAAATATAGGACTCATTATCAGTTGACCTAGAATTTTTAAATACTTTTCTTTTGACCGAGAAAATTTTAAAATTTATTTTCGATTAACTTGATAATTCAAGCAAAAATTCGGCGAACAAATTTATACCAAAAGAATAATATGTAATTCTTTTTACACAATTGTAGTTTATGTCTATTTTTAAAATACTTACTCGTTTTCATCAGAATTTGTAAGCTTCTTTGAACTTAGTCTTACTATGTATTAGGATATACAAACCTACATAAGCTAGTACTTTTTATTTCAAAGCAGTGCTGTTTTGATAGAAAAAAAAAATATGATTTACATATTGATGAATCATCACACGCATGTTACGAAAATGATTAATAGATTTTTGGATTTATTTACGCTCTCTTATTTTCTCTCTAAATTCTTTCTTTTAATAAGAAATACTAAATGGAAAATAAACTGAAATAAAGGGTGATCCAAAAATTCACTCAAGAACTAAACTTAATGCGAAAACATAGACACTGACATCTGACAACAAATTTTATGCCACAACTGTTAAGGTATGTTTCTGCAAATAATTCTAATTTTATCGTTCGCAGCATATTTTCGTCGACATATGGTTGGATTATTGATTTAAATTCACCAAATACGCATAGGTTAATTAAAAACTTTATTAAGATTGAATCAATTATTAAAAATAATAAACGTAAGAAAGTGAGAGAGTTCTGGAATATAAAGAAGCCTTTTAAAAGGCTGCGGTTTTGAACACACGGAAAAAAATTCTTGTACCAATTAAAGGTTTTAATTAAGTTTGGATTAAAATTTAATTAAAAAATTAATTGATTCAATTATTTATTTAATTAGATTTTGTTTTTGTACTGTCTTAAACAAATATGTAATTAAATTAATTAAATTATGGAACTTAAATTTAAAAATAATTAAAACCTTTAATTGGTGCAAAAATTTTAACGGTGTAAAAACAAGGTCACCAATAAGGCAGTCATTTTATTGGCACCTTTAATCAGTAAAATTGTTGTATCTAGAGCTCAAAAATCCCATCAAACATTGCTGAGGCTAAGTACGTTCGCATATGTCCGTATCAACAGTCTAAGCAACAAAAAGTTAAGTTTCCGAAAATATCAAATATATTATTTTGTGAGTAATTTTTGAGGCACCCTGTACTTGTTGACATAAAACATAAAACAAAAACCAAATTGGGCATTTAGAATACCAATTTGTATCCCCCATTACTAAAGCCTACAATTAGGGATGAATCAGCATGGTTTTCTTTCGTAAAAGTTCACTGACACATTTCTCGTGTTTGAAGGTCTTCTAAAATTAATTCGCATCGCCTTATTTATGATTTAAATTAATTTGTTTCATGTCTTTAATTTTTTTATTTGTCTGAGTGTCTTATTTATATTATTTGTTGATCATAATCGGTAAAAGTAGCAAAATTTAATGTTCCTATTTATGAAAAAGAGAATTTTTATGGGCTGTAAAGTTTATTGGCTTTTTTCGAAATTGTAAGTTGCGTGACAGAAATAAATTTCTTAGTTACTATTAATTGCGTATATAAATGTTTTCAAATTCTGGGAAAAGGTTAATAGCCTTTTACAAACTTTTTTACCGAAACTTATTTCTTGCTGAGATATTTTTTTACAGTAAAAGTTGCTCTATTGCTAAGGAATTTATGTTAGAAAAGATTCTTAGCTGTTAAAAAAATTGCTTATCTGCTAAGCGAATTTGCTATAACAAAATTTGCTTAGTTGCTAAGCTATAGCGAAATTTGCTTAGCAGCTGGCCGAATTTGTTATAGCATAATTTGCTTAGCTCCTAAGCCAATTTGCTATAGCAGAATTTACTTAGCTGCTAAGCCAATTTGCTATAGCAAAATTTTATTAGCTGCTAAGCCAATTTACTATAGCAAAATTTGATTAGTTGCTACTCGAATTTGTTATAGCAGAATTTGCTTAGCAGCTAGGCTAATTTGCTATAGCAGAATTTGCTTAGCTGCTAAGCCAATTTGCTATAGCAAAATTTGATTAGCTGCTAAGCCAATTTGCTATAGCAATTTTTTCTTACCTGCTAGCCCAATTTGCAATAGCAAAATTTGCTTAGCAGATAGGCTAATTTACTGAACCAAAATTTGCTTAGCTGCTAGACCAATTTGCTATAGCAAAATTTGCATATCTCCAAACAATTTGCTATAGGAAAATTTGCTGCGATAAATAAATTAAAATTTAATTCGATTTTTTACGAAAACATCCCCTTTACATAAAACAAAAATGATTTTTAAAGCTAAAGCATAAGCACAAATACTATCAAGTACATAGTTCTTATATAAAAACAAATACATGGATATACATATTTATTAAGACTCCAGTGTGCCACCAAACAAAAAAACACCAAATTCTTGAGCCACTAACAAAGAGAACGTCAAGGTCTAAAAGTGTTCTCAGTAAAACTTATTTTATATTTTTTTTTTAAATCCAAAGTAAAATGGCTTTTAGCAATAATAATTTTTTGTAGAGTTGTATTTTCCCTTCAGAGTACTTCACTTTTCTTTACTCTTTCCATTTTTCCTGCTCTTAACAATTTACTTCAAAATATTGATTATTTCGTTTGTCTCCAAACTTTTTCTAAGAGAATTTCAAAAAGGTCATGCATGCATGGCCCATGGTGTTAGTATTGGTAGCTTAACTCTAGATTTCTCTTTCACTGCAACAAAGAAAAATCGTGTCTGCATACCTTAAGGATTTTTACAAAAACCCCTAAAATTATATGGTCTATCTAACAAACAATGTAATTTATGTTGTCTGTGAACATATTTTATTTCCTTTTGTTGTCTTGTCTGTTGAATCATCTATGGTTGGAAGGATGAAGTTCTACATAAGAGCAGAGAACATATATGGTTGTGGCCCGTTTCAACATGTATGTACAATAAAATAAGGGCGGCAACTTGTTTTCTTGGACAAAAATCAGCCATGATACAGTCACAACATTTCAAAAATTTAAGAAAATTTAAAGATTTTTATTGTAAAGAAAAAAAAAGCTGAAGAAACTTAATCTCGAACCCAAAAATACAATAAATTGCTCACTAGTTCAAGTAAAAGTTGCTCATTATTTAACCAACTCCTTTAAACGAAAGTTGCTGCGAAAATAAGCAACATTTTCTTTCAAAAAATAAGTCAACTAAGTTAAAAATAAAGTAAGAAACTATAAATTGACTGTTAGTTATTATTGTTTTGTCGAAGCTTTGATACTTTGTTTTTAATTTCTTTGACTTAACTCTCATTTTGTCAAGGAAATTTTCAACATAAGAGGTATCTTTAGTTTAACTAAAATTTTGGTAAATGTTTCTTGATAATTTTTGATGAATTTATAATTTTGGTTAATAGGTCTTTCTTAAATTAAAATAAATAATTGACATTTGAAAAAAAAAATGGCAGAAGTTTTTCCAAAAACGATACTCAGTAACGAAAGAACCAAGAACTCCCGTATAGGGACTGAATAAAAGGCTGATCTAAGATAATTATGGGCATTGGAGCTTGTATTTACTAACAGGATACAAGCATACGAAGGTCGTATAGGCTTTCATAAGAGTCTATAAATTGAACCAGACCGATATTGTAGTTTCAGAAACAACAGAATGAGTTTCTGAGAATAGTTATGAAAATGTGATTACAGTGCAAATCAAAGCAGGTAGGCAAGTGCAAAATGGCTCTTGGTGTGAGGATGCAAAAGTAATTTATGATGTTAATGGCAACGTCGAAAGGAATGAAATATCGTTGAAACCATCCATCAGTCACTATTATAGGGGATCTCACTAAGCGTATTCTTGGTCGAGCTAGTGAATACTGGAGAGAGAAAGTTTAAGGCAGAAGAGTTTTTAGGGTATTTCTAGGTTTAATTAAGTTTTTATAAAATGTGCGAGGATGGCAAAAAAAAGTTGAAACTGTGAAACTTATTATCTGCCATTTCCTAATATTGCAGAAATTAAGGCTTAATTGGCTAGACATTACGCTATATTGCAAGATACTTGATGATACATAGTATCAGTTTATTATTGGAATCGGGTTAGTGAAAGATATCGAAGCATTTTTAGAGAAAAGGACTAAAGACGATGTCTTTCCGTGAAAATTCAAAAGGAAATCACATGAACCACTAGATCATAGTTTTTGTTCCTAATCTAAGCTAACGAATAATTGAACAAATTATTATTTACTGCTTGTCCTACGACGTCACAAAAATTCGTTCATTCGCACAATTACATTTAAAACAAAAAAAATGTTGTTTAAAATGTAATTGTGCAAAAGAACGATTTAGTGTGACGTCGTGTAAGTCAGTAAGGCAGTAAGTCAGTTTCTCAGTAACTGAGCAATTTTGAAAATTGCTTAGTATTTGTAGAATTTTTCTAAACAACCTTGTTAAATAATTAACCAACATTCTCTATAGACATTTTCTATAGAAATTCTAGAAGAAATTCTTCAAGAGTAACTATCTCTTGAAAAGATAACAAAGTCGATCAGAAACTAAAAGTGCTAGGGGCCTCGGTGGCCTAGTAGATACTGTGCTGGTCCATCAGTCCGGGGTTGTGAGTTCGATTACCACCAAAGACTCTGGAATTTTTGAATTACGAGTTGACAAGAAGACTAAGAAGAAGCATGGATATAATCTGGGTGCCTACGAATTGTTAATTGGATTAGTGACAGGTTACGGACTCAAGTATTAAAGTTAAAAATCGAGGTAAGACGATACTTGCAGACTGTGCCTGGAAATAGGCTAACACAAAGAGGCATTGGACCACAGGCAGACACATATTAAATGGAGATGCCGTGGAGTCTTAAGCAAATGTTAAACATTACCATAAACTCTGTGATGAGAAAGAATGTCGACATATATCAGTCCCCAGTCTAAAATCACTACAGTCGAGAGTAAAAAGCTAGAGAAGGCACGAGTCTCAAGGAAAGTAAAGTATTCGTAAATTTCCAATCGAATACCAGAAATCATTGAGCAACGAAGGGGGTTGATAAGGGACCCACGAAGTTAGTGATCTGCTTCGGTATCCCCCCTACAAAAATAATAACTAAAAGTGTTAATCGAATTTGACTTTTGTTTGAAAGTAACAGCCAACCCTAAATAAGCGTGCTGAGCGCTAACTAACTGTCCAAAATTCTCTTGGACATACAAAATGTATAAAGCAAGCCTAAATAACGCGGCGTCAACGCTTTGTAAGTGGAAAATCGGATTTTGAAAAGGCTTTAAGTAGTGAAGTTGGCTACAATCAAACTGTCATTGATATTTTTTTCTTTTTTTTATTTTGAAAAGTGATGACATTTTAGTTGCTTTCTGATTTAATTAGCGATTTTATATCTATTTTGACTTTCAATTTACTCGATTTTATTTCAGAAAATACGTTAACATTACTGCAGCATCAAAGTTAGACACTATACAGCTTTACGCTTAGCGCGCTTATTTACGTTTGTCTATAAGTGGACTATAATTTTACATTGCTGGAGATAAGTTTATACATATGTATGTATGTATGTATATTTACTTTGTTGCAACGGAACATAGCTTTCATATAAAATACTAGTGTAGAGTTCTAATAATTTCGCTTTTACAAGTCATTTAAATCGGTAAATTTAAAGGATGCTGTAGCTCAAGTGGTTAGCATGTTGACTACTAAAGCATGGTCACGAGTTCAATACTCAGCCGTGGCAACATTCATTTTTCTGATGTGTATTAATTCTCTTAATGCATATCACAGCGCCCTCCTTCGCCGGTATTATCACATAGGATTAAATCGCCGGCGAAGTAAAATAATTATAAATTGGTTTGGCTAGCTTCAAAACTAATACGCCTACATAACACCAGAGACGTTGCGATACTGTTCTAAAAATAATCATAACGTGTAATTGCAGTGTTGCCATAAGTCAAGCTCTACTATCTCACTAACCATCTATCGTATCTACTCCTATCCCTTTCTAAAGGAAGTATCACAATTAATATAGGCATATTTGCCTGAGTGTACATTGTGTACATTGGGGTTCATAACTCTATTTGCTAATCGAGATAAGCTATTTTAAAAAAAAAAAAGTATTCTGTGTTTGAACCGAGGTGCAAAATACTTCTCCACAAAATTTTATTAAAATGTATACAGCAGTTTTTACGTGATGCGGACACAGGCAGACAAAAATTAAAATTAATTAAAAAATTTATTTTTATTATTTCATATTGATTGGAAGAAAATTTTTAGCATAGTATATTTTATGGACAGACACGGTCCTGTTACGGTTCTATTATATGTATGAACAACGACACTTAACTTCAACGAACATTCAATAAATTAAGAAAGTTGGTTGCATATTTTGAAAATTTTGAATAAATTTAAGCTGACAATTCTTATGTGAGATTATAATATTTAAACTGTAAATGTGAGGTTATATCAATTAAAAGCATACTTTTAGGATGTATTAAAATGCTTTTTTTATCATTTCTTGTTGTAGTGGCCCTTATACTTTCCATAAAGATTGGATACATACATAGGCAAACTCCTGTTAGATGCAGCCGTGTATCCAACGGTTGGAGCTTGGAGATATCAAATGGGTTTCATGTTACCCTAAAAAAGGTGCATATAAACTTACTATTTTTGAAAGAAAATTTCATCTTTAAAAGAATTATTTTCCTTGGCTTTTTCCGTCCAACTTTTTTAAAGAAGTTATACTTTAATGATACAACCTTTTTTAAAAAAAGCTTCTCTTTAAGAAAATTGTTTGATAATTAAAAGAATTCTTTTTATATTAAGTTCTATTTCTTCAAAATAGCTGCAAATTTTGACCTGAAATGATCTTCGAAAAAACATATGACTTTAGCTCGAAAATTCTTTTATATATTTTCGCAACGTCGTGGGTGTCCTGACAATATTTTGCTCGATTTTGTTTTGAAAGTATTCCACATCAATTGTAAGACAACAGTGTAATTCCACAAAGTAAAATCAAATACAATTTTATTCAATTGGCACCTAATGTTGCGCAATAGTTTTTAAAATATCCCAGTTTTAAACCGAAAATTTCAGTACCTTTAAACCGGAAATTGCGTTTTTTCACTGCCTTTTCTCCACTTTCTTTTGAAAATAGAGATATTTTTGTGGCAAAAAGTATCCTATATTGGAATCAGGATGCTAAGGTACTTTCTCACAAAATTTTGTTAAAATCCATCCAGTAGTTTTTACATGATGCGAACACAAATGAAAAGCAGACAGACACACAGAAGGAAATGAGTTACTTTTTTATTATATGTACATAAGTATAGATTAGTTTCTCTTAAATAATTTTATACATAATTAGTTTTCAATTAATAAATAAATGTTTGCCCTAAAAATCCTTGCATACTTTTAGGCTTTCGTAGAAGTGTTTTAGGAATTTAAAAATATATAAAAACAATACGAATTTATATTGAGTTCAACAAGCGTCTAAATAAATAAAAAGCTTGTTTAAGAGCAAAGCGACAAGCCTACACTATTTTTGAGGTCAATGTCCTGACACAAACAAAGCAACAACAAACAAAAGAGGCAACATACAAAGAGAATGTCAGTCAGACAGAGTGGTTCAACAACTTATATATGAGAAATAGAAAGAAGAATGAATATAAACTCAATGAAAGCCCCACAAAAAAAAACAAATAAACAAAACAAATATGTAAACAAAATACAAAAAGGCTACCTAAAGCGTAAAACAGCAAAGGCAATAGGGTTGTTTGAACTTGCAAAAACAAAAACGTATAAATAATGCCCTCAGACCTAGTGCTTGGATCTTTACTTTTAAACAACTTTTAGTTTTATTTCACAAGAAAGAAAATTAAAAAAAAAAGCCTGAGATAAAAAAAAGTAAAGAAAATGTGGCATAGAATTGCAAAACACAAAATAAGACACTTACAAAAAAAATCTCAATAAATATGAATCAAATTAAAGACAAAGTGAAGGGAAAAAGTACACCCCAGACAACTGCAAGCAAAACAAAAAAGTGCATTCAACCTGTCGCATGTAAAATATTATATTTCATTCTTTTCTATAAACAACAACACTTTTATTATTTTAAATTATTATTATTTTTTTTTTTTTTTGTTTATTTACAACATAATTCCCAGAAATTTTAAACCAAACATAATATTTTTTGCAATATTTATTTTTTGTTTTTTTAAAAGTTTCACTTTTTATTTAACTGCCAGCCAGACACCATTAATGGGAAAAAGTGCATTAAAAAATATTAATTGTTAAAAACTATGACAATTTACACGCGAAATTAACTTTAGCTGAGGGCAAAAACAATTTTTCAACACATTTAATATTTTTTTTTTTTTCATTCGGTATGTCTTTTTTTTTAAGACAAAAGATCGAAAATAATTATAATAATAAATTTAAAATTGTGTCAAGATTTCTGCCAGTTAATGAACAACAGAAAATTAAAGAAATCACTTGTGCATATGTAGAACACCCACAATGTAGAACAACATCGATTATACAATTTATTTTCAGAAATTTATTGATATTTTTTTAAGACGCAAAAAAAAAATGTTCAATTGTTAAAAGAAATAAAATTAAATTTTAGCAAATGAAAAACATCAAGGAAAAAAAGAAAATAGTAACGTTAATTTAAGCGGCCCATACACCACACAAGTATGCTTGAGCAATCGAGTGATTGTGACATTAGCATCATTAATAGCAAACATATTGTATTGTAATTTTCTCCACTTAGTTTCGACTCGTATAGTTTGAGTTATTCATACCAAGACTTTATATCTCCTAAGGTTATATTGTGGTGTTTGCACTATACCAACGCCAGCATGCTTGTGCAATCATAAATGGCACAAACTTTTTTGGATTTATACCAGCAGCTTCTACAATCACATCACAAAAATATACACGGTCAAACAGCTGGCACCATCTGGTGCAAGCATGCCGGCATCGTGTTTTTGGCCTTTTAAGAAACTTGTTAAAAAAATGTGTTAAGGGTCCTGAATATCCCTTAATAACTGAACTGCTTTTTTAAAGGACATCCATCAATTTTCTATAGAAAACTAGCAACAAAATTTCAACAGATAGTTTTAACCCTTTTTAAATGGCAAATTAAAAAAATCAGTCACGAGTCTGACCAGCTTTTTCTAGACAAAATTTCTCTTGAAATTTGCTTCAAAGCTGCAAAATCATTAATTTTTAGGTCTCCTAAATAATAAAGTATCAAAAATTAGCCCTTAAAATGAACAAGGTTTGCTACAAAAAAAAAAAAAAACACTGCCAAATTCTTTATAAAAATTGAATTATAAATTAATCAGCTGTTTCTTCAAACAGCTGCTCGAGACCTTAAAATAAATCTGTCAAAACATCTGATAAAAGTTTTCCATGAAAAATTGTGTTTAAAACTAAAATTACGGCATAGAAAATTTCCAAAAAAAAGGTCCATTGAACTGTCACCCACTGATTATACTTTATAGCATTGCAAAGGAATATAATAAAAATTACAAACGCAATGAAAATTTTTACAAAAAAAAAGCGTTTTGTTTCTCAACAAACTCCCCTTCGAGCTCCACTTACTTTTACATCACGTTTCTAGTTTTTTAATCTCTCTAAATAATAAGATTTCTCAATGCCCGTAAAAAAGCCGTCTTTTTCAATGCGGACATCTTCGTTTGATCCACCACCCAGCCACATTTCCTCCAATTTGGACACAGGAAGTACGTTTAATCTGGTGGGTTACGGAGTATTTCGATTCGAAAAAACAAATTTTCAAATCATTGTTCAAGTAATACAAATTCGAATGATTTTTCTTTCGAATCGAAATACTCATTAACCCCCCTGGAAAGTTTGTTGGGTGGGGTAGCAGTTCAAGAACAAATTCATGGGTTCTTTGTTAAAGTGACTGCAGACGTGTGGGCTCGTATATTGTCCTGATTACGGAATCCATATCGCGGATAGCATTTTCATATCAATATATTCATGTGAGATATGATGTACCCGGCTTAGTGCCGACCCTATGTATGTATGCAGTACCTCTAAATCGGTAAAAAAAAGATCAGCATACTTTCACTACATTTTCTGCACTTTCTCTTGGAAATACCATATCTTTGCAGAAAAAATTATCCTATATTAGAATCAGATTACTAAGGTACTTCCTCACAAAATTTTGTTTAAATCTATGTAGTAGTGTTTACGTAATGTGAACGTAGACATAAATACAGATAGACAGGACATGAGTTGCAGTGTTATTATATCCATATATTGTATTTCCATTAATTAAACACAACTAAAATTTTTGTCCTTTCCACTAGATTGAAATATTAATCCAATTTGTATCAAGTTACTTGAAAGAACAATTACACAAACAATATTACACATTATGTAATTATAACAAGTTAATTTTGTAATAAACACTAACTACGCTATAGAAAACTCAAAGGAAAACAACATTACAACTAGTTGCGTCATAATTAAAAATAGAAACAAACATGAACATACATATGTACATAAGGATAATTAAAGTGGGCCGCAATCTAATAACTAACAATCAGGTATTCGTCACTTACTCTAAATGACGCAATAAAACATATGTTTCTTATTTAAATGAAATGTTAGTTGCATAAGAGATAAATAATAATACAACCTTAAATAGATTTTCTGCTTGACATAGGCAGTCGAACGTAGTTAGTTGAATTATGACGTTGTTAAAAATGAACAACAAATATAGACGTATTTTAGATAAGGATAGAAAACAAAAATATCAAATGACAACATGTTGCTGCTTAAGGTGGGGGTGGTAAAAATAAAAGTCTATTTTCTCTTTGTTCTGACAAAATTGAAATTTCAAATTTAATGAACTTGAAATGTGCAAAAACAAAATTATAAAAAGAAAAACAAAATATTAACAATTTTCAAAAGCTGAACAAAATACTGAAATAAACAAACAGAAAAATTTTATAAAGTAAAAAAAAATATAAACTAGAATAAGGTATAAGAGACTCCGTGATGAGAAAGAACGCCAACAGTTACCATTTGACAGTCTGAAATCTCTAAAGACAAGAGTAAATTAAAAATCGTTTGCCTATAATCATTAAGGACGGAAGGGGGTCGAAAAGCGTACAAGGGGGTACAAGGTGCATTTAAAATCGGGGAATTTAGTTATTACTACATATTTTGTAGATGAGATGTCGAAACAGACCACTAACTTTATGCATCCCTTTTCTACACCTTGCGTTCCCAATTTATTTCTATTACGTGGTAGTAACACACATACAATGTGTGTTACCTGAGCCTTTTGCAGGCACAAGTATTGCCTTTATCGAATTTTGGTTAGATATTACTTAAAGTTTCCATGACCTGTCACTAACCCAGTTAACTAGTTTTAAGCTGTCCCGATTATATCCAAGCACAACTCAGGCCTTCCTGCTAACGTTATAGTAAAACACACCAAAGTCTTTGGTGGGAATCGAACCAACAACCCCACAATGATAACATAGCACAATAAGGCAGGTGATAAAATAGGTTTTCTCCGAGCTGAAAAACTTATACAGAAAAAAATATTTTCACCAATTAAAGGTTTTAATTGGTTTCAGATTAAAATTTAATTAAATAATTAATTGATTTAATTATTAGTTTAATAAGGATTTTTTTGTTTTGTTTTAAACAAAAATATGTTTGAATCAATTAAAAACTTATTTTAACTTCAATTTGAAAATTTAAAAAAATTAAAATAATTAATTGGAGCAAAAATTTCCTTTAGTGTAACAATTTGTTAAAACGTGTGCTGGAAACGAATTAACAGTTTCTGTTTAAGTTTACAACGCGTTTAAGTTCATCTACAAAATATTGACCAGCTTTTCTAGGAAAGAGAAAATTTGCGAATTTATGCTAAAAAAAAAAAGTTGCCTGAAAATGCAAAACGTTCTCTTTAGAAAATCAGCGCAAAAGCTAATCTATCTTTACCATAAAAAATGTACTAAGAACTGAAAAATGTTTAATTCATTGCTAAGTGCCGATCCACACTTGCAATTTTGGTTTCTGAAAAACATGTATTTGATGTTGGGAGAGAAAATAAAAATGGCACCGGTAAAATGTACTTGAAACTCTGATGCGACTCTCTATTGTTGTTGTTGTTTGCTCTTTTCGTCATGAGAATGATTGACACAAATTGCAAGTGTGGAACGGGACTAAGAAATTAGCGAATATTTCCATATGAAAGTACTCAAAAAAAACTTTTATAAAAACTCTTAGAGAAACTGATAAACAGTCTCCGTAAATGTTGCTCTGAAACGCACTAATTTTTGCTATAAAAAGTTTGCTGAAAATAGATAATTTTTTACGAGAAGTTTTTTATACCCTTCATCACAGTTTCCACCTATATATATATATAAGTTTGTCATTCCGCATGTTGTTTCTACAATGTTCATCTCCGACCCCAAAAAGTATATATATATTCCAGATCCTCATACATAAAAAAGCGATGTCCGTCTGTCCGTGTTCGGGTAGTAATGACACCCTGCGAGGGCCGATTTTGTGTTTGTTTTTAGGTTGGTAAGGTTTTTCTGCTTTGATTTGTATTAAAGGCCTTTATAGAAAGTAATAAATATAGAGGTAGGCAATAGATTCACAGGGTTCCCACTGGTAACCAGGAGCTGTCAGTAGGCCTAATAGGGGTCTATTAAATGAATTGTTTTAGGGTTTTTTTGCTTTAGTCTGACCATTCTAATACAATATTGATTACAGGAAGTTCCTAATTTTTACAAAAAATTTAAAAAAAAATGTTTACAAAAAATTTCTAGAAAAATTTTACAAAAAATTTTTAAAAAATTAAAAAAAGATATTTACAAAAAAAATTTTAAAAAATATTTTTTTTTTTAAATTTTAACAAAATTTTCAAAAAAAAATTTACAAAAACACAATATCTAGCATTACTATGGTGAAGGGTATATAAGATTCGGCATGCCCGAATATAGCACTCTTACTGGTTTTAGAATATGTTGTCCATCCTGCATGCAAAACGTGCTCCATAAGGGATCAGCAGGTCTCCAAAGATTAATACAAAAGTAAGGTCTAAGCTTGATCCATTTAACAATACGATGTTTTAATTTTTTATTACTTTGAAGTAAACAAATCTACTCCATGTCATTACTCAATGGAGTAGTTAGTGCTGGCAAAGTATTGAATAGTGGGTACCCAGTATCGAGTATTTATTTCTTTTCTTTTTTTTTTGAGTACTCAATACAATTATTAGAAATAAATTAAATAGAATATTTAATGACTACGACGACAAAATTGAGTTGATATTATAGGAACGGACTACTTTTCAATAGTATTACTATTGACTGTTATTGAGTACACAACTAAAAGCTAGTGAGTAGTATCGAGTAGTTGAAAGTATTAGAAATTCTACCAGCACTACTATGGAGTACAAACAAGAGGTTAATTTTGATCTTTAAAATACAAAAACTTGTGTAACAATAAATTCTGGTTTAAAGAAAATATGACCTTATTACGGTCAACCCATTTTAGCTACAATGGACCATATAGAAGAATTTGATAAATTTGGACACGTAAAAAGTTGTCTAGAAATAATGATAATATTTATAAATAAAAAAATTTTCCACGAACTGATCAAACTTGCAAAAAATTGAAAAAATTTGCCAAAAAATTGGAAAAAGGT
This sequence comes from Phasia obesa, assembly GCA_949628195.1. Taxonomy (NCBI): domain Eukaryota; kingdom Metazoa; phylum Arthropoda; class Insecta; order Diptera; family Tachinidae; genus Phasia; species Phasia obesa. Next base: position 139,524,812 of record OX451216.1, on the reverse strand, counting down.
GCCCAGAAACCATGTATAAAGAGAAAAAACGAAGTTAAGCCAAACAATTTTATTTGTTGTTCAGAATCTTTATTAGTTAAAATTTAAAAAGTTTCCTTCAAACTGATGAAAAACTATTACCCTTTTTTAATTATTAAAGTTGCCAGAATCTAAAAAAAATATAAAGTAATTACTTAAAAAAAACGAACTCAGCCGCAAACAAAATTTTTCCTGGAAAAACTACTATGCAACAGAATCTGTCTTTTAAACTAAACAAAAATTAAATAAATTTGTACAGTGCATTTAATATTGCTGCTGTCTTACATAAAGAAAAATTAGTTTCTTTACAAAACGTTTATTTGAATAAACACGAAGTGCAGCAATTAAAAGTTTACATGTCATTAAACATTGACTAAAATAGAACGACAAAAAATACTTAATATACTGTCAATAACATTTCCATACAGGCGAAAAGCTGTTTCTTAACAAAATAATAAAAATAGATTAAAAAAATATAGCACATTTCAATTATATGGCTAGAAAACAACAAATGCATAAGCTAGAGAACACAACAGCCATTGACAACTAATTAGAAACGCTTTGTAAAGAGTCTTCGAGTAAGGAGTTTTGTAACTTTGACAGCGGCTATATTGTTGAAACTATATACATATGTATATCGCGCAAACGATAAAATTGTTTTAACAAAATGGGTGTTTCATTATGGTAATATTCTCTCACTCTATATAATGGTCGAAATTATGCCCTACCGTGAGGACTATTCGCAATGCAGGATAAGTGAACAATCCACCAACACCCGAAGGTCGATGAAACGCAAGATCTGCCAAAAACTTCGCCACTGTCTGTGCGAGTGAGCGTAAGAATTTAAGGCACTCGATTACTCGAGGCACAAAAGAAATCGTCCATTCCCAGACCACAACTCGGCGAATTTTAGCGTCTTGACTTTGAATACTACTAATTGGACTACTGTCGAACTTTGAGCCAGCTGCGTCTATTAGCCGTTGAAAAAAATTTGTTGTGTCGACGACAATTTTGTCTTCTTGGTTTTTATAAACGATTTGAAAAAAAAATTAAAAAACTATAAATGAAAAAAAATAAAGTAACAAATTCAAAACAATTTAAAACAATACCAAAGAGGTTGTAACCCCAGTAATTTTAAAGAGTTGTGGGATGGTTCTGAGTTGCATTAAATGCCCTCGGCCCTCAAAGAAGATCGCAGGATGGGTGGCAACAGTGTGGACGTGAAGAAAATGCGGTGGAATTAATAAACAATTTATTCCTAGCCCCCTGGAAGAGGCTGTAGCAAATATACTACAATTTGCTGACAACGTTTCTAGTACATGCCTGAATGCTGATTTATTTGAACTAGAAAAAATTTGGAACCTATTATAACATAACAAACAATTTCTTAAAAAAGAAAGTTCGTTTTTTACTTACTTCTCATCCGGTAATTGAAAAATATCGGATTTCTGTCTGAATAATCTTCTCTGAATAACCAGATTTTTTTACAGTCTTCCTCACTTGACTCCGAATTGGATACAAACAAAAGTTTTGTTTTTTTTAATTAATTTATATTTTTTTTTTTTTTTTTTTTTTAAATAGATATGTTGTTCAGTTGCATTGTCAGTTGCCAAAACTATATTACGGATGGCAACTGACAACTCACGGCTGGCAACGTCAGTAGCCAAATAGTAATGATGCCAATATCATTATCATTTTTCTGGTTGCTTTGAAAAATTTTGAATCGAAAAAGGCTGTTAAACAGAAAAGTAAGAATGTTTTATATTAATTTATTTTTAATGAAAATTTTAATATATATTTTTTGACTGTAGATTACAAAATGGTAAAAATCCCCACCAGACAGCAATTTGAGCTATTAAAACATGAAATGGAAAATAAAGCACATATTGCTCATGGTGTCAGAAGATTTGGTGACACAAAAGAATGCACTGTAGAAGCTTGGAAAGAAATTTCCCAAAAGCCCAATAGTTGTGGACCACCAACACGTTCAGCAGAAGAAGTATAGCGAGTGTGGATCAATTTTAAAGCCAATTTAAAGAAAAATTACTCAAAATAAAAGCGCTTAACATTTCAAAATATTTATGTATTTTTTCTTGATTGATTTATTTTATTTTATATCATATTGGATGCTAATTTTATTGCTTTTATTTATCTTTTCTTACTTGTTTTTCATTTTTATTTATTTTATTTCAACACTTTTTTGTATTTTAAAACTGACTTTTTACCACTTATCTATGTATTGTTACATTAATTTTCAGTTCCGGATCTGTCAAAATAATGATTTCGATAACTTTTTGGCAACTGAAAAAAGTTGCCATGCATAATGTGAATTTATTTTTGTTGCCCACTTGCAACGCAACTGAAATTCAGTTGCCATCCATAATCGACTTATAAATTTGACTGCGACACCTAATTAGAAGCGATAATATAAAATTATGGCTTTAGGTTAATATTCATGTTTTTTTTTTTTTTTTTTTTTTTTTTTGTTTGAACAAGGCATAAACCAACAGATCTGCCTTGGCACATAAATAAATCCGCCTTGGCACGTTTCAACAAGACTCCATAACATAAGCCTTTATAAAGCCCATTATTACAAGAAAAAAATGTTTCAACCTAATTTCGCCACAAAATTGGCCTACAGATTTCCCCGGCTTAAACCAATAAATTCCTAGAGTCCAACGTATCAACAAGAAAATGAGACTGTCAACGCCCTTTTTAAAGACAACACTACACTTCCTGCAAAGTGCTTCGCTTGTTAGCAGAAAAACACCAGACTGATAGAATAGCGCACTACCAATCAGTCTATCGAGTCACACCTTAAAAAGTCTAAGTTGTTTATATATAAAATTAAGAATAAATCGATACCTTCCCATAAGAATGTATTAAGCGACATTTCTAAAATTGTTCAGGAAACGAAAAAAACGTCTCATTTAGTTCTTTATTTGTGTATTTTATTGAAAGGAACATAATATGTATTCTGAAAATCGCTTTCCAAATAATATTTTTCAGAATACAAAACTTGACATAATACAAATTTCAGGGTGCAATATTATTCCAGTGAGAAAACTTGGCGGTTGATACAATTTTATTTTCTCTCTAGTTTCCTTTGCATCCATGATAGGGCAGCGAAACCCAGGCTAAAATGTGGCGCTTAACTTCTAGTATAGTTCCACATCAAAAAGTCATTTTCGAAAAAAGTGTCGCTTAATACATTCTTACGGGAAGGTATCGATATGTATCGAAAAAACAATAAAATCTTTGTCAAAATATTACTTTACAAAATAGATTATAATTAACAATTGGGCTCAAATGCACAACACCAAGTCTGAGTAAAGCTAAGAATAGAACACAAGTGTTTTTTTAATAACGTTTGCTAAGCACTTAAAACAGCGTTTCTAATTAGCTGGCTATGGCTGTATTGCTGTAAATTCACAAAAACACATTAAATAATTTGTAAACAAATAAATATAATAAATTTAGTCAACTTCCAAATTTAAAAACAAAAAAAATATATGTATGTACATAGAATTATATTCTTCCTTGAAAGCCAAGTTGTGCCACCTTGTAGGAAATTAAAAGAGAAGTTGTTGTGACAAATAACCTTGACAAACAGTTGGCAAATTGTTGTTTTTGCCTTTTGGTTGTCAATATTTTTGTTGTGTGCGCGATATAAAAATATTGTAAATATATTTTTTTTTTTCATTTTAAATTTAACGATAATTCTGATTTAACAATAATGAGATGGGTTGTTTTGGTTGTTATTTTGCTTTTAAAAATTTGTGTAATTTGTGGCGAAGATAAAAATAATTTTTTTTAAAAGCAATTTAAGTATGATTTATTTGTGTAATGACTGCACGACATGCAAAAGATTTATTGCAATGCAATTTAGTAATTATAAAAAAAAAATAATTAAAAAGATTTATATCGAATTTATTTGGGAAAAATAATCGATTAAAAACATCGTAAATAAAGAATTTTTATCTACATACATTTATACACTAGAAAAAATATGGTTGTGGTAACCATAATCTAAGAGCAACATATTATGATTGCGTTATATGATTGTAGTCGAACCATATTATTAAAGCTGTTATCTTAGAACCATATTATTGTCGAACTTAAAAATAACATTGTAAAATAGAAAATTTCTTTATGAAAGAAATTAAATAAATATAGTGAGATATATGTATTTATAAAAACATACCTTAATTGTATACATAAACATACGTTGGAATCAAACGCACATTCATTTATTACTTTGTTTTTTAAAACATTCGATATCAGAAATGCCTCAATTCATAACTTATTACTCTTTTGAAAGATAAACCCGTATTAGATTTTAATTAATTTAATTTTGAAAATATATGAAAAGATATATATAAACACAAAACTTAAAAAGAAACCATTAGAAACATTATTTGTTTGTTTTCAGTCACACCATGGTTACATACGAGGAAGCCTGCCGTAATTTGTTTGCTAATAATAATATTATGGTTATAAATACAATATTTTTTTGAAATGCTAATAAAACTTTGGTTGTGGTTTGAAAATTTTATAATTCAAAACAGCTATGTTTAATTTTCTGCATGTAGTAACCATTTAGTGATCAGATAGTAACAAAAACTTGTTTGTCGTGGCCATAGTAATGATCAAAACAACTATAAGTTGTTCATCGCAACCTTATATGTATTGTTACAGAGAACATAAGATTGTTCTTGTGACCATGCAGTTAATGGTAGAGAACTCAAACATGTCGTTTAAAGTCGTAGGTTTAAGAAAAGTCATCAAAATGGGATTTAAACGCAACAGAGTTGCGGTAACTATTTTAAATTTGGCTGCAAATCGCAGTCAGCCATTGGTAATAAGCAACGATATTTATTACGGTCAACATCGAAGAAAGCTAAATCCGTTAAAAGATTTTAAATAAGGCTCTGTTACAATTCGGTAGAATTCATTAGACGTTTCAACAAGAATCGGGTACAATTTCAGAAACGTAGTGAAACTTTTTTTGGAAGAAAACAATAACTTCCGTCTTTCCCTTACGGAAATCAAAAAAAAAGAAAATTAACGAGTATATGTCCCATTCTGGAGCTAAAATAATTGGCCAACGCCGGAAGGATTTGTTTTTCGCAAAAAATGGGACAAAGTACTATCAGGCCACATTCCCGCAGCGCGTGAATATTTTCCCCAAGGATTTCATGCTATTATTCGGGCATTTAGCTAAATTATATAATAGTTTTTCTTAAGTTTTTACAAAAAAATACAAAATTTTAACATTTTTAATTGATTAAACTTCGAAAAACGATCTCTGTATTTTTTAAAGGGCTGTTTTACAAATGGAATTTTTTAAATTAACTTCTTTAATACGTATTGTTTTATAAAGACTCTTAAGGGAAATATTTTTTAAAGATACTTCTTAAAATTGTACTTTTCAAAAGTACTTTTTGATATGATAATTTTAAAACTGGTACTTTTTGAAATGCAACTTTTTGAAATAAACAGAAAAAAATATTTTCACCAATTAAAAGTTTTAATTGGTATTTTTGTGTAGGAACCTTTTAAAAGGCTGTTGTTTAAAAGGTACTTTTTTAATGGTACTTTTTAAAAGGGTAATTTTAAAAGGTACTTCTAGAAAAATTTTTTTAAATTTTCCTTAATAAAAACTCCTGCCTTAGAAGTAGGACAGTTCTTTATTTTTTTTGATTAATTAAAAAATATAACTATAATTTACCTTAAATTTTTATTTATTTTTGCAGAAAATTAAACTTACCTAAAAGAAAAAGAGAAATAAATTAGAAATTAATATTTGTAGATAAAATAATTTTTATTAAAAACACTCAAAAAAATATAATTAAATATGTTTTTTTTTCTAATACTGCGAATACTACAAATATTTTTGTTTTCAAACATTTAAAAAAAAATCGTCAAATTTTTAGAGTCAACACAATTTTAGCTTATTTAAATTTGTATACTTTTTAATAATAACAAATACAATAACTAAAATTAAAACGAATTAGAAATGTGTGAAAAAATTCAATAAACTTTTTCAAGGTCAATACAATAAGTTTTGTTATGAACGGAGAGAGGGAGAAGAGATTGAGTGGGATAGTAAAAACTGAGATAACAAATATAATTTTATCAAAAAGTATTTAATAAAAAAATTTTAGGAAATAAAACAAATTATAAAAAAACATTCCTTAATAAAATCTTTTATGTTAAATATTTTAACATTTTTTTATATCGTTTTCAAGTTCTGTGAAATTTATTGTGTAGTAAACTGCTAAGGTCATGCCGGTCACTTGCTTCTGGTTATGTTTATCTAAACTTATAAATAAAAAACTGTAACAGTACCGAGTCTGTGTATGAAATGGAGCAGATATTAATCGATATCGAAAAAAATACCAATTATTGAAATTTTGATCTGTCTGTGTTCATATCACGTAAAAACTACTGGGTGAATTTTAATAAAATTTTGTGGGGTGCTACCTTAAAATCTCGGTTAAAATATAGGATACTTTTTCCCCGTAAAAATAGGAAAAATGACACATAAAAGTAAAAACTTTACCCATTTAATAGTACCGAAAACTTGGTACTTTTTTATTTTATATAAAACATATGTTGCAACATTCTAAATAATTACCCAGAGATGGGAAAATTCGAACAAAATAATGGTAGGACAGTGGATTTTTACGCTTTATGTTTGTTTGAACCAAATTTGAAATGTGAGAAATAGCACGAAAACTAGATATTTCGCTTTGTATGAAGAAAGATGTCATTAGTTCAGTTTCATTAGTTCCTAATAATTTTTATTTAAAAAGTCTAGATTTTTAATTTAAAATATTCTTGCATTTTTTTAAATAAAGGTGTTTTTTTTAAGCTTCCACTTTGCACGAGTAACCCCTATGCTAATGTACATAGTCTACCAAAACACAAAATTAATTGGGACAGAGGGCGTGGTACCTCACATATGAAGTGAAAAATTATTATCCTGTATCTAGAGAACTGCCACAGACTGAATTGGAATAGTAGTCGTGATACCTCCCATACAAAGTGAAAAATTATTATCGTGTTCCTGACGAACTACAATAGATAGCGCCTTGAAACTTTGCATGACTAACCCCTGTGCAAATGCGTATAATCTAATAAATTGCAGAATGAATTGAGACAGTGGGCGTGGTACCTCCCATATAAAGTGAAAAATTATCGTGTACATAGAGTAATTTTATAATTAAGTTTTTACGCTCTAGGTCTTTTTATAAAAATATTTCAATTTACTTTTATTTTTATATTCGATATTTCGCTACACCATTGGGTAGCATCATCAGGAAATGGAAAAATTTTTATAATATTTAAATGAATGAAAATATTAAAATGATTGAAAAAATTTTTTGTCAATCAAATTTAAAAAACTAACATTTCAAAACATTCAAAAACAAATAAAATGTTACTAAGAATGATAAAACATTTTTAAAAACCTATACATATTTAAATATCTACATAAAATTTCTTATATTAAGAATATTTAAACAATTTTTAGAAAAACCAAAATAATTTCACATTTATACATACATATATGTACATAAATTACACCGGAAAAGTTACAAAAAATTAAAGATTCTATCATACTATTATTTCTTATGTACTAAATGTCTATAATTCTGTGCAACATTTTCTGTATCGGCTTTAAAATTTATTCTTTTTTCAATCGGAACTTTAATTATTTGTAACATTTCTAACATATAACGACGTTTATAATTATTTTCCAAATTTAGAATTGATACATTTTCAAAGTTGGGATAGTGATTACCTTTTGAACAGTGGGAAAACAATGCTGTTTTTTGTAAACTGATGTTATCCCTGTATCTCTGGTCTGATTTATGTCCAGCTATTCTCGTTTTCAGTTTATTCTTTGTTGTACCTACATATACTTTATTACAGTTCTCTTTGTCATTTCCCTTACAAGGTATTTTATACACTAAATTTGACATATCTAATTTTTCTATTTTATCTTTTGGTTTACTAAATAATCTATTTAATGTATTATACGTTCTATATGCCATCTTGTATTTAACTGTATCAAATATTTTTGATTTTTCCAACCGTTCAGATAAATCCGGTACATAAGTTATTGATTTATATATCTTTTGTTCTGTCTCATTTCTTGTATTTGGTTTTCTATTACTTTTGTATTGCAATATTAATCTATTAATTAGCTGTAGTGGGAAATTGTTTTCGCTTAATATCTTTTTAATTTTATCTATATTCTTTCTGTGGAATTCTCTGTCACTAATAGTTAACACTCGTTCCATTAAATTTTTTGCTGTATTTATAATTATTCGTTTATTTTGTTTCGAATAATAATTAATAATTCTACCCGAAACTGTGGGTTTTTGATACCAATACATTACTAATTTGTTCTTCTTCCTAATTATTAAGGTATCTAAATATCGAAGTTTAGAATCGCATTCCCTCTCTATTGTAAATTTAATGCAATTATCGAATTCATTAAATGTTTGCAACATATTGTTAACAGCTGGTTCAGAAATGACACAAAACAAATCATCTACATATTTGGTTTTTATACTTGGTTTTATACTTAATTTTTCAATACAAGAATCTATAAAAAGACCTAGAGCGTAAAAACTTAATTATAAAATTATTGAAAAGGTCAAAAATTATAATAATTGTACATAGAGTACTATAATAGATATGATCTTAAAAGTAAGTACAAGTAACCCGCATACCCATATACTCTAGAAAAACATAGGCTGGATTGGGACAGTGATCACGGTACCCCCTATACAAAGTAAAAAATTATTATCCTGTATCTAGAAAACTGCAATAGGTAGCGTGGTAGCGTCTGGGAATTTTGCATCAGTAACCCCTATACGAAGATGCATTGTTTAGAGAAACATAGACTGAATTGGAATGGTGGGTGTGGTACCTCCTATACATAGTGAGAAATTATTATCGTGTACCTGGAGAACTACAATAGCTAGAGTCTTGAAACTTTGCACAAGTGACCCTCATACTAATGTGCAGGATTATACAGATTGGATGGGAACAGTAGGCGACGTACCTTGCATATACACTAAAATTGTATTTTTTGTGGATGGGTGTAGCGAAGCGCACCGGGGATAGCTAGTGTCTCTATAAAACACAATGATACAAAAACGATCTTAGTATTAAAACAATTGAAAATATATATTATACTCTGCTAAAAACAGATTTAATTTGAATATTTTTTTTTTGCAAAATCTAGATTGCAAAAAAAGGTTATGCATTATACTCAAACCATATCCAGCAAAAATAAATAGTCTTTAGAAATGCTCTGCGAAAAATTATCAAAAGACGACAAGTAGAGAAAAAATTTAAAAAAAGAGTAAATGTAAAAAATAAAACTCGCAAAAATAAAAATAAATTATGATTAACAAAAAACGTCAAGTAAACGCGTCATATTTGTTTAAAAAGCATTGACGCAAATTGTTTTATAAACACTGTGAGAGAATAAGTAAAAAAAATAAATACACAATACGTGTTAAAAAATCAAAATATTATGTAAAAGATAAAACCGAAAAATAAATTTAAAATACAAACATAAAAATTAACATTACACTAAATTAAATTTTTACTTAGCCGTACATATATACATAGGAATATGAAGAGAGAAAAAAACAGACGAATGTAAACAAGACGGTCTTGAGTAGCATACTTGACATTAATTTGATTTGAATGATAAGAATATTCGTTAAGCAAAACTATTTATTACTACGCTATGGGACTGTCCGACAACTTCCTACTTTTCTCTTTATTTAGACTATAGATGGAGGGAATATGCTAAAGGTATTGGATAGCAGTGCAGTAAAAATATTGATTAGTGGGTACCAAGTATTTCATTCCTTTTTTTTTAGTATTCAATAAACAAAAGTAGTTAATCGGTACTTTTAGGTCAGACATGGGGGATTCAACTGTATTTCAAAAACAATCAAAATTACAGGTAATGTTTAATGGCAAATTTTCAATTACACAATACAAGTAATTGAAATTTTAATCAGGGACTAAAGTCAATTACAACTACTTGTAATTTGTAAGTTAAGATTTAATTACTCATTACATATATGTATGTAATTGTAATTGAAAATTTTCAATGACAAATTATAAGTAATTTTAATTGTAATTAGGCATTAATCATTACTTGAAGTTGAACAAAATTCAAATATATTAGTACGATTTTCCATTACATGTAAATATAATTGAATTTTTCAGCTTTTCCAAAAGGATATTTTATAAGAAGAATTTTTTAAATAAAAAACATTATCCGCACTGAGCAACTTTTTGAAAAAGTACCATATTAAAAAATACCTTTCATAAAAAGTGCCATCTATCGGGTGTTTAAATTTTAAGGGCCGATGTTGAATTACGATTTGACATTTGTGTATCTTTTGCAAGACAAATTCAATGGCCGCGTTATATCACGTGGTGGCGATGTCAATTGGCCGCCAAGATCATGCGATTTGACACCGTTGGAATTCTTTCTTTGGGGTTATTTGAAAGAAAAGTTGTACGTCGAAAAGCCAGCAACAATTCAAGAGCTAAATGATGTGTAACAAGATTAACGTGGGCACCTGACGCTTGTCCTAATCTCAGGATGGTCTTACCACCGAGTGAAATATACGCGTAGACTAGCGCCTCCTTTGTGTAGTATAACAACACTTTACGACTGCCATCAATCGCAATTTTTGTGTGATACCGTCACAATGAGTAGCAATTTATATAATATGGCAAGCCTTAACCATGGCAAGCCTAGATTCCATATTATAGCCTCTTGCTTAGGGGTTTGAAGACTATCCAAACTACGTCTGTTGAGAGTGCAACAGCACACTTGAATGACCGTGCACCATACCTACAAAAATCGATCTTAAACCACAACTACCACGTGTACCCCCGAGGGGGACCTCACCAAAAACCGGTCACAGAGAGGATAGGCTCTCTGTGGGGCTACCGATTCCCGTGGTACCAGTCCTTTGGGCACTGGTCGGGCCTCGAAGAGAACCCGTGTGTTTTAAGACACTGACCTTATCTTCCAGAATTAGGTTCTAGGAACCCTAGCGTCTTTTTGCCCTTATATTCCCAGAGTGAACCGCGTGAAGGCATTGGAGAATGTACTGCAATGGCAATTGGAAGTTATATTGGAGTTATATATTGAATTAAAACCCTTTAATACCCCATCCATTTATTACTTGTAATGTTTATATATTCTTTTTGTAAGTTCGGGTGGAAAGAGCTGAAGGATGAGATAATTTAGCACATTACCGACATAGAACCTCAATTATGCCTCAGCGTCATCGAAAATCTGGACCATCGGATGGAGGTGTGCCGCCGAGGTCGCGGCGGCCAATTGGCCGATATTTTGTTCCATACATAATTGAACCATACCAATATTATCAAAATAAAAAGAAATGGCAATAATTTCCTAAATAATTTTTGCGATAGTCAACATTGGCCCTTAAAATTTAACCACCCTTTATAAAAGGAACATTATATAAAAGGTAATGTAATAGAAAGTGTATTATATAAACAGTATACCCTTTTATAGAAAGTACCTTCTAAAATTACCTTTTAAAAAAATAACTTTTTGTAAAATGTACCAATCATAAAAATCAACTTTTCTAAAAATTACCTTTTTCAAAAAGTATCTTTATTAAAAAGGAGCTTTCAGAAATACCTTTTTAAAAAGCACATTAACTTTTATGAAGTTTTTTTAACGGCTTTTTAAAATAGCTTTCATAAAAATTGCCATTTATGAAAAAGTCTTTTCTTTTTTATAAAAAAGTATCCCAAAAAGCATTTTTATAGGAAGTACGTACCTTTTATAAAAAAATATATTCTCATATAAACATTCTTAACAACTTAACTTTTATTGAAAGTGCTTTTTAAATAGTAACTTACATAGAAGTTTATTTTATATTTAGTACAAAATGTAATTATAAAAAGTAGCTTTAAAAACCCCTTCCTAAAAAATTATATTATCTTAAAATACCGTTTGCCAAAATTATATTTTTTTTAAAAGTTTCTTCTAAATAGTACCCTTAATATAAAAAAATATATACCTTTAATAAGAAGCACTTTTTAAAACGAATACTTGTATACAAAAAGTGCATTCAAAGTACTTTTCCAAAAATGAACTACTTTTCAGGCAGTATATTTTTTGGAGTACTACCTTTTAGATAGTTAAAAATAAGATTTTTTTGTGATTAAAAAAAACTACTTTCTAATAAGACAGACCGTTAAAATACCGTTAAACACTTTTCAAAAAATACTGTTTAAAATGTAATTTTTAAGAAAATTATCTTTGAAAAATATACATTTTAGAAACACATTTCTATTTTAAGCTGGGTAAAATGGGTAATTTCTAAAAAAATATAAAAAAAAGAAAATGCTTAAACAAAACAATCCCCATACAAAAAAGCCATGTTACGAAAAGTTTATAAAAAGTACTTCTTAAAAAAAGGGGCCTTTTAGCCTAACTTACACAAAAAAACCTACCGTTTGTTTTATTAAAGTTTGTTTCAAAAAATACCTTTAAAAAAATTATCAAAAAATTCCCTTCGAAAGACATTTTGACAGACCTCCAAATAAAATACCTTTGAGAAAAAAAGGTAAGTTTTAACTATGGTAAAATAAATAACTTTTAATGGGTGATTTTTTTGAGGTTAGGATTTTCATGCATTAGTATTTGACAGATCACGTGAGATTTCAGACATGGTGCCAAAGAGAAAGATGCTCAGTATGCTTTGACATTTCATCATGAATAGACTTACTAACGAGCAACGCTTGCAAATCATTGAATTTTATTACCAAAATCAGTGTTCGGTTCGAAATGTTCAAATGTGACAAATTTTGTTCAGCGATGAGGCTCATTTCTGGTTGAATGGCTACGTAAATAAGCAAAATTGCCGCATTTGGAGTGAAGAGCAACCAGAAGCCGTTCAAGAACTGCCCATGCATCCCGAAAAATGCACTGTTTGGTGTGGTTTGTACGCTGGTGGAATCATTGGACCGTATTTTTTCAAAGATGCTGTTGGACGCAACGTTACGGTGAATGGCGATCGCTATCGTTCGATGCTAACAAACTTTTTGTTGCCAAAAATGGAACAACTGAACTTGGTTGACATGTGGTTTCAACAAGATGGCGCTACATGCCACACAGCTCGCGATTCTATTGCCATTTTGAGGGAAAACTTCGGAGAACAATTCATCTCAAGAAATGGACCGGTAAGTTGGCCACCAAGATCATGCGATTTGACGCCTTTAGACTATTTTTTGTGGGGCTACGTCAAGTCTAAAGTCTACAGAAATAAGCCAGCAACTATTCCAGCTTTGGAAGACAACATTTCCGAAGAAATTCGGGCTATTCCGGCCGAAATGCTCGAAAAAGTTGCCCAAAATTGGACTTTCCGAATGGACCACCTAAGACGCAGCCGCGGTCAACATTTAAATGAAATTATCTTCAAAAAGTAAATGTCATGGACCAATCTAACGTTTCAAATAAAGAGCCGATGAGATTTCGCAAATTTTATGCGTTTTTTTTAAAAAAAAGTTCTCAAGCTCTTAAAAAATCACTCGTTATAAGTAAATAACTTTTATAAGTACCCGAAAAAGCGTTTTTAAAATGTCTTTTTTGCAGAAGGAATTAAGAAAAACGTATTTAAGAATGTACCTTTTACAAAAATTCCCGTTAAATACTAACTTTTGGAAAAATTACTTTTTTTAAAAGTAATTAAAAAAAGTACTTTTAAAAAAGTACTTTTGAAAAAAAGTACTTTTTAAAAAAGTACTTTTTAAAAAAGTAATATTCTTAGCATGTGCTCAAAAAAGAATTTTTAAGAAAGTATTTTAAAACCCACTTATAAAGAAAGTACTTTAAAAAAGAATTTTTCAGAAACAACTTGAAAAAGAACTTTTCTTATAAAATTATAAAATTCTTCAAAAAAAAAACTAGAAAATACTTTTTAAACAAGAACTTTTTAAATGTTTATGAGTTTGTATACCTTTTTATTATTATTATTATTAGCTCGGCTTAAGATCTTTAAAAAAACTTCGGGTTTTTTTTTAATTATTTTATTATTACGATACTTGGCCCAACCACGCTCGTCATCTTCAGGGATATTTTTGCTCATATTTTGTAGTGTCTTTACTTGTTTGTCTTTAAAACCACTGGCAAGGGTTTTAAAGACAAGTCCTTAAGCCGAACTAATAAAAATTCAAAAGTACTTTTTATCAAAACTACGGTCCTGGAAAAATTATATTTGAAAATGCAATTAGTCAAGCGTCTTTCAGGATTTTATTAAAGAAAAATTATTTTTAAAAAAGTACTTGTAAAAATTTTATCGTCGTAGTCAATTACAAATTTTGAGTTCGATATTTGATAGTGTGTGTATGCTTTGAAACAAAATTTTATTTTACTGCAAGTTAAAGAAATTACCTTAAAATTGATTTACTCTCCATCTTTAGTTTCAGCTGATTATGACTTATACTTTAATAAATATTTTCCTAAAGTTGTACCATTTATCTTATTTAAGCAGAAATAATTATATATAAATTCATTACATACAGATGATATTTCATCACACAAAAATTAAATATTTCTTCACTTCACTTCCTTTCTTTTAAACTGCCTTTAAAAAACTGAACAAGTTGTTCAAATTTATAATGATTTTTGCGTCCGTCTTTTATCAAGACAATGATAAAACTCGTTTTTATAATCATTATATGTTTTATCTTTATCAGTTTATCTGCTTAAGGTGAAGTTTATACTTTTTTTAGGAACAAATTTTGTTTGCATTTAACAAAATGTTGCTAAAAAAAAAAACTTTTGCTTTTCTCTTTTAGTTTAAAATTCTGAAAAGATTATTTTCGGTAGTCGTTAATATTTTATAGTCTAAAATATCATTATTAATTGTGTAATAAAACTGAATCCGCTGAGAAAAATCTGTTTTAAAGATTTTAAAATAGCAGAAAGAACAACAAACAATTAAAATGAGTAGGCTCGTTAGGGACTTTTTTACTGTTAGTTTTGCGAAAAAAGGACTAGAAATGCATTAAACATTTGCTATCACGCATTAAGTATTTTCTGATTGTATAAATTCTGTTTCTGTTTTTCCTTAAAATTTTATTAATAATCTTTAAGTGTACTCGCATATACGAGTACATACATATGAATCATCTTATGCAAAAAACAAACAATAAAGTCAAATAAATTTGCTAGATTAGATAATTTATTTTGTCTTTGGTGTAGTAAACCCGACTGAGCGGAATGTTATAGTTACTCACTCTTATGTTGAAAAAAAAAATTAAAGTTAAAAAAGGAATTTCATAAATGTATATAATGGGTGATTTTTTTGAGGTTAGGATTTTCATGCATTAGTATTTGACAGATCACGTGAGATTTCAGACATGGTGCGAAAGAGAAAGATGCTCAGTATGCTTTGACATTTCATCATGAATAGACTTACTAACGAGCAACGCTTGCAAATCATTGAATTTTATTACCAAAATCAGTGTTCGGTTCGAAATGTGTTTTATCGACAAATTTTGTTCAGCGATGAGGCTCATTTCTGGTTGAATGGCTACGTAAATAAGCAAAATTGCCGCATTTGGAGTGAAGAGCAACCAGAAGCCGTTCAAGAACTGCCCATGCATCCCGAAAAATGCACTGTTTGGTGTGGTTTGTACGCTGGTGGAATCATTGGACCGTATTTTTTCAAAGATGCTGTTGGACGCAACGTTACGGTGAATGGCGATCGCTATCGTTCGATGCTAACAAACTTTTTGTTGCCAAAAATGAAACAACTGAACTTGGTTGACATGTGGTTTCAACAAGATGGCGCTACATGCCACACAGCTCGCGATTCTATGGCCATTTTGAGGGAAAACTTCGGAGAACAATTCATCTCAAGAAATGGACCGGTAAGTTGGCCACCAAGATCATGCGATTTGACGCCTTTAGACTATTTTTTGTGGGGCTACGTCAAGTCTAAAGTCTACAGAAATAAGCCAGCAACTATTCCAGCTTTGGCAGACAACATTTCCGAAGAAATTCGGGCTATTCCGGCCGAAATGCTCGAAAAAGTTGCCCAAAATTGGACTTTCCGAATGGACCACCTAAGACGCAGCCGCGGTCAACATTTAAATGAAATTATCTTCAAAAAGTAAATGTCATGGACCAATCTAACGTTTCAAATAAAGAACCGATGAGATTTTGCAAATTTTATGCGTTTTTTTTAAAAAAAAAGTTCTCAAGCTCTTAAAAAATCACTCGTTATATGGTGTCCCAAAATCTATGCAAGATTTGAATTAAAAATAAAAATCAGTTAGTTTTTTATTTAATAGTTAAGCTTACAGGATAGAGTTTCTATCGGGAAAATATTGCGGCTGAATTTCATTGATGAAGAGCTTAATATTTTCTACAATGCGCAATAGAGAACCAGTCACTTAATTAGCCACCTTCTTTTTTTTTAATTTTTTAAAGAAAAGTACCACTCAGGCAGTTAATGCCTATATTAACTGTGGTACTTCCTTTGGAAAGGGATAGTAGTAGATAAGACAGATGGTTAGTGTGATAGTAAAGCTTCGATTCTGGCAACACTGCAATTGCACGTTATGATTATTTTAGAACAGTATTGCAGCGCCTCTAGTGTTATTTAGGCGAATTAGTTTGAAGCTAGCATAGCCAATTTATAATTATTTTACTTCGCCGGCGATTTAGTGCTATGTGGTAATACCGGTGAAGGAGGGCGCTGTGATATGCATTATTATAAAGAAAAATAAATATGTACATATCAGAAAAATTGATGTTGCCATGGCTGAGTATTGAACTCGTGACCATTGCTTAGTAGACAACGTGCTAACCACTTAAGCTACAGCACCTCATTTCGAAAAAAGGATAATGCCTCCACCCTAAAATTCGCACCATGATACTGGATGACTTTGTTCCAAATAGTAGCCGTAAACTTTTTAATTATTTGTGAATATTGTTCAGCAATGAATAGATTTTGTTCTTCTGCGTAATGCCCTAATAACACTTAATTGGCAGCTGCCAAATTGTTTTTTTTTTTTTTTTTTTGTTTACGTTTTGCTACGCATTACATTACGTAATTTTTATGAGAGGTTGGTTGGTTTAAGTGGCAGCTTGCCAAACACAAGCTATAAAGTCAAGTAATTCTGTATAAAGCCGATCCAAATGTGGATCCTAGTGGATAGACCGATCCTGCCTGATTTGTCGTCAATTATGTTTGCTCAAAGATATTTGCGTCTTGAAGAATTATCCTATACCCGGCAGCTACGTCAGCGCTTATTATAGGGAAATCTCAGCATTCTACATTATGTAGCACATCCTTGTGATGTCCTTTCTAATCATATTTACTAATAGGACCGAATCATTACAACACGGCTACATTTTTCTAGCGACCTTATAACTGTGCAGTTTACGCCATTTTAGCCCAGCACTCTGTTCCGCCTGTTCATTCCAAAAGATGTCACTATGTGCAGATATCCAAACTAAGGCGACATCATCCTGGATAACACATCCTTACGTTGGCCGACTAAAATTGAAGAGGTAAATTGTGATGTCAGCGGCTCAGTGAGAAACGACTGTTTCCCTAACATTCCTAACAAATATAGCTCTATATGCTTTTCTAATACCTAGAATTTGAGCCTGAAAAACACTTGCTATAAAAGTTCAATTAACTTAAAAACAAAATAAACACAACCTACAAAACTATTTTTACACCACTGAAACTACTGAAATACTCTGAGAAATGGAGACAATTGCAAGCGGCATAAGTGGCTACCCTGCCTTTATTAATTACGGGGCTGTCAAATCCTTTTGGGAGTAAGTAGCCAACAAGTGAGGCCTTAAAAATCTTTTACGGTGCTTTCAACTCCCGAGAAATTTAACGATAATTTAAAAATTTTGTTTCAAAATTGGATACGTTTGGATTGTGCTGGAGGGAGAACCGTTATAATCTTTGACCTAATTTTTCTTTTATTCGCATTTCCTATAGGTTTTACTTAAAATGGGTTAAATAAAATTACTAGCACGGAAGTAAGTTTAAATTACATAAGCAAAAAAAGAATACCACCTTTTTGGGGAAAGCCATGAAAAAAATGGTATTTTTACATTTTGCCAATTCAGAGGCTTGTAACTTTTTAACGAAAAGAGGTATCAGAACAAAACTTGAAACAAGTTTATTCTTAATTTTATCAAGAATATAGCCAATGTCTTATAATAATAATCCGATCATTAATAAGTACACCACGACAAAAATACTAACTTAAGGTCGGCCAAAATTAAAAAAAAAAAATTGTAAGCCAATTTTTTTTTCCAAACTAAAAAAAATAACCACACATGTAAGCACATTTTTTTTAAATATTTTCAAGGTCTACTTAAATTTAAAAAATCTTAGTACCTATTTGAGTTAAATTTTTATGACATTCCAAAAAATTATATACCCGAGGTACCCAACTTTGAAGGCTTACCCAGAAGCCCCCCTTTACCTTAGGGAGCCGATCGTTCGCAGCTGGACTAAGAAACAGCTCTGCTTTGCCTCTGTGAAATTTCATGAAGATATCTTCAGTGGTTCATGAGATACCGAATTGTGTCCAAAATAAATCGTTTTCAAACCACTGTGCTATGTTGATACGTAAGTTCTAGCACCGAAAGCAGTCGCCATCCGTATCAAACAAACAGCCCCTTACGTTGGCCTTGATCGAAAGATATGACAACAGTATTTGAGGTATTAAGTATTCGGAAAAAAGCTTTGAGTCTGAAGGCTGCCGATCTAAGATCCAGCATGAACGTACGTCATAGATCTCAACTTTACGGGTGCAGATAATCTAACTGCGCCGCTCAATTATTAATTATTATTTTAAGAGATTTTTTAACATTTAAGTGCGATTTTTATTTATCAGAAGTTGATGTTAAATTAACTAACTAAAAATAGAGTAAAAGGTAAGGTTCTTCTAGAAGAAAATTAAAATAAAAATTATCTTATAATTTTTCTGTTTAATTACCCTTTAAAAGTCCATTTTAACCTAATTATTTTAAAGAGTCCTCCTCAAAGTTTTTTAATTTTACTAAAAATTATATTTAATTAATAAAAACAATCCAATAAATATCGAAACACTCTATTTTATTTTATTCATGTCTTAGAATCTTACAAAAGCTTGCGGTTTATTTACCTTCTTTACTGTACATCTGACACAACAATTCTGCGAAATAATTGCTTCAAATGTCAACCACGTGTTCAGAAAAGAAATATACATACAATATTATTGTCTAAACTCTTATGCATACAAACAAATAAGAAAAAATACATACATACATACATACATATATACATACATACAGTCGCCAACAAGAAATGCTACGATATAAAAAATGTCAATAGGGTACCTATTTTTTTGCTGCTTGAAACATGTAACAATAACGATGTAAATTGCAAATATTAGACGCAGTTAAAAGCGTAGAAAGGTATTGGTCATTGAAACACCAAAATAGCGCGGTTGTTTATGCCTTCTGTGATTTTAAAAAAGAAATAATTTGGAATTTGAATTGAGATAAGAGAGCTTCTAAGCAAATGGTACAAGTCTAATTTTTTTTTCTACCACCTGAATAGTGTTGGCAACTTCTACTAGTTTTATTACTCGATACTACTTAAGGCCGTTTCACATTATAATACATGTATTAATACTTTTGAGAAATATAAAACCCTCACATTACGAGTTTTGTTCAAAAGTATTAATATTTGCGTAATAGTGTGAAATGGCCTTTAATACTTATCAACTGGGTACGCAATCGTGTACTCAATACTTTTGTTTACATAATAAGAGGTAATCCATATCAAGGTTCCCTACTTTTTTAAAGAAAAAAGCACAGAAGCTTCAAATTTAATGGAGAATGTTTATTATCATTTAAAAGAACATTCTTTGGCATTTATTTTTTGAAGATTATGTCTATTAAATGTTGGCCGTTGCTACGTCACAGAATGTCCATCCGTTGAGTCCAATTTTCGAAGACTCGTTCGAGCATTTTGACAGGTGATGTTTTCCTCCATAAACTTTTTGTCCGCACAGGAAAAAGTCTAACGGTGTGGTATCACACGATCTTGGTGGCCAATCGACCGGCCCTAAACGTGAAATTATATGCTAACTCCTCCACTGTGACCTACCTCACCTATCTTTCGAAGAGTGCTGATAACTACTATGAACCTGTTAACCGATTTTCCTGCACAGCGCACTTCTCTATTAATGTGAAATACTACGCTAGTAAATCCTAGTGAGTCTCGTTATGCAGAGGAAACAGCAAGTTGCCATCTATAGATTTACTTTTCAAAGCGTTCTAAATTATTATCGCAGAATACCACATATAATAATAGTATTACCTTCCCAATCGCTACGTCAAAACAAAATCTATCCTACCTGACCATAACACATTGGTTGGACACAAAATAAGAAGCTCATAAGAGGTTCATTAGAATATTTTATTGAAGTCATGTCTGTCCATTGCACACGAGTAACGATGAGTATACAATAATAAACAGCGAAGACCAGTGAGCTAAATGCGATGAGATTGCAGAGTTTACATAAGCAAGTTTGAAAACCCAGCAAAAATTATTAGGGGTTTGGTAGGTAGTAAAACGCATCTAATAAGCGCATTTGAGAATACTATAATTGTAAGACAATAATAACAAACTGCATCCTCTCTCGCTTACCGAGGATGCAGGTATGTAAGGGAATAGGGTTTATTTATAAAATTTAATGACACAAAGAGACCTCTCTCGCTGACGCATATGTAAGTGTTTATAAAGAATTTGGTTAAGAGAAAAGAGACCTACCAAGTGAGACATCGCAAACAAAAATCATGCCTTCCTGAAGCAGGTTGGAAGGGAGAGTTTATTTATTTCTCCTTTACAAACCTGCTTGCAAGTAAACGTAATTTTTTGCTGGGTAAGTATGAGTAAATGTTGAACATAATATCAATTAGCTTAGGAAGTTCAAGCTGTTTTATGCTTTGAGTAAAACACGAACACAGTACGAGTGACAAACAGAAAACCACAATTTTTTTTAGCAACATTACGTTAATTTTAAGGACTCCATTTCTTAAGACATATGTATAAAAACCAAAAACCACTAGTGCAAGCAAAACGCAATAAGCCTTATCCAATGGGTGTGCTCATGAGCTTATGAGCACACGCATTAAAAATACGAGCGTTATATAGAAGATAAGAGTAACGCAACAAAATATAGTTTTAAAATAAATAACAATTTAATATTAATAAAATATTATATTATTAAAATGAAATTATCCATCATTTAATTAAATACTCATAGCAAATGTGCTTTAATTTATTAAGCTTGCACGTATTTTGACATAGTCAAAAGCTACATTTCCGATTACGTTACCGTTTTTATCAAATATACACACGCATAAATAACATAAAGGTCGTCAGCGTTGCATTTTTTCTGCTCGCAACTGTACAAATTGTTGCTTTTTTGTTGAAATTGCTTTTTTTCTCGTCTACTTTGTTTATGTGAAATAAATAAAATAAATATTTGGTTGGATGTTTATTGCAAAAATTGTTTTTTCACTTTATTGTCCTGGTTAAAAATTAAAGGAAGCTAGCTGTGCTCACACAACCACCATTACAAAGCAAGTCGCAAAAAAATATTGTATATATAACAGAGTTACGAAATAATACCGATTGTAAATGATATGGCACGTTTGTTCGTCATGTAGTTAAATAAGTGGAAAAACGTAAAGGTCATGTATGATTGTAAGAACTTTTTGTTTATGAATGTATGTACATATCGTCACCTAAAATGCAAAAGGCCGTAACTACCCTTTTTAGTTTTTTACAGGAGAAGGAATAAACGTTATAAATTAAAGACTACTTAAAACTTAATATCCACATTTTAGATTCAAACTTAGAAAACAAACATAACACACATTGAAAGATAATCAAAGCCAACTTTGTTTTGATTTTTTTTTTTTTTTGGAAAGTGCAGTTACGGCTTTTTGGTTTAGTTGACGTTGCAGTTACGGCCTTTTGTTTTTCACCAATAAAGTCGTTATTTTTGGACGTATACATGTAAAATTTGGTGTGTAAATGTGTTTCGGTTAAGTTCGTCATAATCAATCAAAAAGTAAATTTTGAATTTTTGAGTAGTTACGGCCTTTTGCATTTTAGGTGACGATATGTATGTATGGAAGAACCTTACACGTGACATTTTCAATCAAATTGATACCACAGCAAACATACCACAGACACCACACCACGTACATATATAACCTATTAAGCCTCATTTTACCAAACAACTTACAGTGTCTTTCTAGTTTTTAATTACATCTACATAAATAAGATCCTAAAATTATAACATCTTCGGTTGACCCAAATATCTTACCACCTAGCCATTTCCTCAAATTTTTAAACAGGTAATAGTCGCAAGAGCTTAATATGTTAGCATGCTGAACTGCTTAGCAGTTTGTAGCCCAAATCATAAATTTTTGCCAGAGACTTCAACGTGTGCATTTTCATAATTGCGCCCATCGGATTGCTTTTTTATGGTTAAATTTAGATACAAATTGTAATGACCCGGTCGGTTAAGATACCTACAGCTTTAATCACATTGCGTAATTTCCTTCTCCGACCGTCCAATATCATTCCATGGATTTTATCGACTATTTTTGGCGTGATGACCTCTTTTGAAGGAACAGCTGTCGGTGTGATCATTAGGTTTAAAATTTAAATGAATTTTGTTTACTTTAAATAAGGGATACACAATATCTGATGTTGTTTCTCATCTGAACTTAGTTTTAATATCGATTCAGTTGAGTTCGACGAAAATTAGCAGTTTTTTTTCAGACTTAGTTATGTAATTTTTTTTCATTTATTTGAACACGGTTTTGTGGATTAGTCCTATGCCGCTGGCGATGTGACTTCAGTATATTTTCGTTTAAAATCTGTAAATTATTAATTTTTCCCAATTCGATTACTGTTGTAAGAAACCTGAAAATCTCATTAACGATTAGCCCGTCGTCTTGGCGAGCCATTGTTTTATTTGCAAGTGAAAAAAACGTTGGCAGAATAGGAAACACAAATTTGCTTAATTTCTTCTATGTGGAGAAACCGTATAGATATGCATGTTGTTTGAATGCTTATAACTGTGATTTGCAGTGCACGTTTGATCAACAGATGGCGTTATGTAAACGTCAAACTTTCATACTAAAAACAACATTTGATGACATTTTGCGAATAAAAGTTCTAACAATTTTGTTCGAACAAGAACATGACATCGACAACGATGGTCTTCACGAGACGTTTTAATGTGCGCATTAAAACATCTCGTCTTGTTCAATGGCTAAACAAATCAATGGCTCGTCAAGACGGATTGTTATAAAATGTACAAATCAAGGATTGTTGCTAATTCAAAAAAATTGATAGTGGGTCTAATTATGAGACAAATGCACATAACAGCTAGGAAAAAACGCTGAGTTATCCATTATTTAGAAATATCTCTTTGGCATTAACGGTATCAAATCGTTTAAGGTATGACATCGTTTTAGGGTTCCGTACCCAAAGGGTAAAAACGTAATCCTATTGTTTTCGCTACAATGTCTGTCCATCTGTCCGTCTGTCAGCGCCTTTTATCTCTGGAACCGTAATAGCTAGACTCTTGAAATTTTCACAGATGATGTATAGCTGTTGCCGCTATAGCAACAAATACTAAAACTTATAGGGTGTTCCGATAGAGAAGTGTTATTAACGAATATGTGTTTATTTTTTGAAGAGTAGGAGGTATACAATAAAGATTTACAAACAGTAATTAAAACTTAGTTCGCTATATAAACAAGTATATAAAAATAAACCTAAAATTTAAAGGGTGTTCCGATAGTGGTGTGATTTGCATGTATAAGGCCTAAGTTTTGAACCATAATAGCTAGACTCTCGAAATTTTCACAGAACGTGTATAACTGTGGCCGCTATAGTAGAAAATACTAAAACTTATACGGTGTTCCGATAGAGAGGTGTTGTTATTCACGAATATGTGCTTATTTCTTGAACTGTAGGAGGAATACACTAAAAATATGCAAGCAGTAACTAAAATTTAGTTCGCTATATAAACAAGTCTAAAAAAGAAACCTAAAAATTAAAGGGTGTTCCGATAGTGGCATGATTTGCATGTATAAGGCCTAAGTTCTGAACCATAATAGCTAGACTCTCGAAATTTTCACAGAACGTGTATAACTGTGGCCGCTATAGTAGAAAATACTAAAACTTATACGGTGTTCCGATAGAGAGGTGTTGTTATTCACGAATATGTGCTTATTTCTTGAACTGTAGGAGGAATACACTAAAAATATGCAAGCAGTAACTAAAATTTAGTTCGCTATATAAACAAGTCTAAAAAAGAAACCTAAAAATTAAAGGGTGTTCCGATAGTGGCATGATTTGCATGTATAAGGCCTAAGTTCTGAACCATAATAGCTAGACTCTCGAAATTTTCACAGAACGTGTATCACTGTGGCCGCTATAGTAGCAAATACTAAACCTTATAGGGTGTTCCGATAGAGAGGTGTTATTCACGAATATGTGTTTATTTCTTGTACTGTAGGAGGCATACACTAAAAATTTACAAACAGTAATTAAAACTTAATTCGCTTTATAAACAAGTCTAAAAAAATTAACCTAAAAATTAAAGGGGGTTCCGATAGTGGTGTGATTTGCATGTATACCGCTTTATTTTTTGAACCGTAATAGGTAGACTCTTATAATTTGCGCAGAAGATGCGATGTGTTGTCACGGCCGCTATGACGATTACTAACAATTAAAGGGTGTTCCGACAGTGACATGTTTTTCGCGTATAGTGACTTATTTTTTTAATCGTAAAAGATAGACTCTTGATATGTTCATAAAAAGAGAAATGCCATGGTCGCTTTAAAAAATAACAAAATTAAAGGGTGTTCCGACAGATCGATGACTTGTACTTAAATAACCTTATTTTTTAAACGTAATAGATAGATTCTTGAAATGTTTACAATAGATGTTGTTCTTCGGCTGCTACAACAATTACTAATGACTAAAGGGTGGTCCATCAGTGACATATTTTTCACGTATATTACTTTATTTTTTGAAAGTGCCGATGTGACAACAATTACTAAAATTTGAAGGGTGTTCCAATAGTGATGCAATCTTTGTGAATATGACTTTAATTTTAAAATTAAAGGTTGCCCCATAAGACATGAAAAAATTAACAACTTGAATTTTTAAAGTTGTACTAAACATAGGACGGCACCCTATATGTGTGAGTCTAACTCCCACTTGACTGATTTATTTTATATTTCCATATATAAAGGGTAAAAACCAAATCCTAATATCATTCCAAAATCTTTCCGGCATTTGGTCTGTCACAAGGCTGTATCTTGTATTTCTACAAAAGATAGTAAAGTTATATAATATAGTTAAAAAGTAAAGGGTGTTCCAACACAACAAGTATTTTTATAAAAATTTTAATAACTAATAAAATAATATTTTAAAAATCATATATAAATTTAAAAATAATGTATAAATAAAATAATATTTTAAAATAAAATTAAAATTCGGAGTTACCAGATGAAATGAGTAGAAAATCGGTAAATTCTTCTAAATAAAAATCATCGAATTCTTCTCAATAAAATTCTTCAAAATCTCAAAAAACCATACGTTAAACAAATACTTGTACTTTGTTGCTATCACCGCTTCCAATCTGGATGACAATAATATTATCATTACATTTTTTAACATTCTGATTTTAAATTTGAATTGATTTATTAATATAAATTTTTCTTTCTAATTATGGATACATTTTTACCAAGTCCTAATGCTAAAGGAATGCGAAATGCACTTAAAAGTTGTCCAATTTCAACCATTCAAAGGTCGTATGCTAGAGTTGCATTTTTTGCTTGCAACTGTACAACTTTGCTTCCAAATTGTTAAATAGTTGTAAATTTGATTTTAACCTATTTATGGGAACCTCTTATAATTTTTGTTTTCATTGTATATTTAAACTCATTTCTGTAGGATACTTAAAAGTTTATTTTTATTCTCTTTTTATTTGGTTTAAATAAACTACTTTTAGAAAATAATGAATTGACCCGGTTTCGGATTTTTTCTCTTATTTATTCTGCATTCACATTGTACAACATGTGACTATGTCTGTCTATTCACACAAGTAAAGAATGAATTCTAGGTAACACACATTTTATTTTTAACCTTAACACACTAACCTAACACCCTAATTTACTTTTTCACTTTGTTTTTTTTTTTTTTTTTTCTTTGTTTTTGGGTCATAATTTACCACCATGTGCGTAATTTCTAATTTTTCAATAAACTAGTATTTAATTCAACCATCTAAATATCAAGGATTAATATGTTAAATTAAAGTAGATTAAATACAATTTTTACGTAAAATTAGAAAACTAAAGTAGGTCACTTTGCAATAACCTTCGTTTACTAACACCCGGCTATTTTTGCGGTGCAGGAGGGCAACATTGTTTATGAAAAAAAAAATGTATTCTTTTGTTTTTGTCTATTTTAAGATTTTTTGCTTTTAGTCTCCTTCCTTTTCGTCTTTCTTCTAAAATGATTTTTTCTAACACTATTTGTGTTGATGACGTATTCTTTGTGTTTGTCTTGGCTTGTACTAGAGTTGCCAGATTTGTGAGAGTTAGTTATCTATACATCAAGGCGAATCCATACCATGTGTGAGCAGTACGGCAACAACTAGAACAAAAGAACAACATTGGCATTCTAATAGCAGATATAAAACAATGTATGACAGACAAAACATTAGCAAAAAAAGCAGAGCAAAACACAGTCAGCTGGGCTAACGCTTCTGCGTGTTATGAATTCGCCTTGCTATACATATAATAAAACAGTACCTGTTCCTGTCTGTCTGTTTGTGTTCGCATCACGGAAAAACTATTATATGAATTTTAATAAAAACTTGTGAGGAGGTACCTTAATACCTTGTTTCTAATATAGGATAATTTTCCGCAAAAATATCTTATTGCCAAGAGAAAGTGGAGAAAAAGCAGTGAAAGTGCGCAATTTTACCGATATGCATACTTTAGGGCAACTTTTATTTTTCAAAGCGGCATATAATTTTTTTATTTTTATATAAATTTCGGAATGTTATTCAGGGATGAGTGCCTTTATATAAGGAAAATACGTAAAAGTGAAGCACTATAAAAGTAAGAGTCTTAATATTTGGTGTGGATTATTTTCACTGCAAAATCGAACAAAATATTGTCAGGCTGTACATAACGTGTGTGGGCACAGCTAGTCTATACTTTAAATAAAACCGTAACAGGACCGTTTCTGTACATGAAATATTTTTTGAAAATTTTATTGCTGATGCATTTATTGTTAAATTTTTGGAATTTTTGTCTGTCTGTCACGCAATAACTTCGGAATGAATATTAATAAAATTTTAGGAGGAGGTACCTCAGTATTTTTCCCGTAAAAATATGTATCTCATTTCTAAACGAAAATTAAGATAAAAAGGTGAAAATATGCAATTTTACTGCCACAGTGGTACTAAAAACTTGGCAGCACCTTTTACTTTTGTAAGCTGGAAATTTTAGACGCTATTTACAGGAATATACGGGTATGTTCTGTAATCCGAAACCGAGTGAAATTAAAATCGAATAAATTTTTAAAGAAAAATATAACTTAGTTGCGCCTATTATTTTAAAACATTAGCAATCAAGGAAGTTATGTGAATGGTCTTTAATCAAATGTATAAAAAATAATATCAAAATGTTGTAAGACTTAAAAGTTATGACAATTTAAAATTTCATTCGGATCCAATTTCCCTCGGTTTCGGATTACAGAACATACCCGATACTGTATAAAATTTTATTTAGCATAAGATTTGTTACACGTTTTTTAAATAAATCTGGCAACCCTACTATGTATGGTCAAGTAACAAAAAAATTGTAAATATGACCCAATCATAATCAACATTTGTATGGCTTTCATTAAAATTGAAAATATACATATTTTTTCACTTCTGCTGTTATGTGTTGCTTTTTTAATATTAGCCATTTATACCATTGCCACAGGGTAAAAAGAAATGACCAGAAAAAAAAGCAAACGAAAAATCTCAAAAAACTAACATTTATTATCTAAAAAGAAACTACTTGTTGGTTGCTAAGCGAGTTATAATTTCGTTTTTATCTTTCTTGTTCGTTTTATTTTATTTTTGCAGTATGTTAATTGATTTTATTCGTATGCCTAAAAATATAAATTGTATGTTGGGGTGAGGTGTGTGTCGCGTCTCACTTTGTCTGCGTGTGGCTATGTAGGCGTTGACGTTAGATTTGTTTGCGACAGTCTAATATTATTCAGTTTATTAGAGCTTTCTTCAAATTTCTATTGATTTATTTTGAGCTGTTAAAAACGTATGTGTGAAAATTAATACAATTTAAGAATTTGACGTCATTTCACACTATAGAATTTAAAACCAAAGTAACATTCAAAGAACAAATTAATCCATTTTAAGTAAAAGTCGGTTAACAGAGATTATTTCGTAACATTAAACAAGAATTTTAACAACTTTTTTTTTTACTTTTAACCAAACAACTAACAGAAATAATTATAAAATTCTTTTGAATAAATGTAAAATATACTAATTATATAAAAATTTGATGACGGCGTTAATAAAAATCAATAGTTATGGTGTTAAAGCTCTCTGAAGCAATTAATTTTTGGGCGACATCACAATTTAGCTGATTCCACATATACCATATTTAGGCCCCCCTGGGGGTTCCAATTGTCACTGCAGTAATGGCAAATGCTTTGACGCGGTTCACTCGGGGAAAATAGGGGCACCAGACGCTAGGGTTCTTAGAGCCTAAATCTGGAAGAAAAGGTCTGTTGTTTTATAACACGGGTCCTCTTCGAGGCCCGACCAGTGCACAAAGGACTGGTACCACGAGAATCGGTGGCCCCACAGAGAGCCTATCCTCTCTGTGACCGGTTATTGGTGAGGTCCCCTTCGGGGGTTGTGGTTTAAGATCGATTTATGTAGGTAAGGTGCACGGTCGATCAACTGTGCTGTTGCACTCTCAACAGACGGAGTTTGGATAGTCTCCAAACCCCTAAGCAAGAGGTTATAATGTGGATCTAGGCTTGCCTTGGAAAGGCTTGCCATATTATATAAACTGCTACTCATTGTGACTGTATCACACACAAAAAGCGATTGGTGGCAATCGTAAAGTGTTGTTATACTACACAATGGGGTCGCTAGTCTACGCCTAAGTTTCACTCGGTGGTAAGACCACCGTGAGGTTAGGCCGACTAGGCAGGTACTCACGTTAATCTTGTTCCACAATACCATATTTAGGGTCCCGTACCGAAAGGTTGATTCCAATGTCTGTTCCCCCGCGGGCACTAATTGTCATTGTCGATATATTATCAAGCTTTGACGCAGTGCTCTCGGTTTATATGGGGGGCACCCAACGTCGGGGTTTATGGAACATGAATCTGGGAGAACAGGTCTGTATATAGGTCTTCCAGGCCCGACGAGTGTATATCTATATGAACGATTATTGGAGAGGTAACTTCGTGGTACACGTGGTGGCTGTGTTTTGGACAAAGGTTTTGCAGAAATGGTGCACGGCCGGTCAAGTGTGAAGGCAGAAGGCAGAATCGAGTGTCAGGAGTTTGGTAGTCTCCTAAACCCCTAAACAAAGGGTTACAACATGCGTCGAGGTTTTCCATGTTCTATAGATTGATACTTATTATGCAATATCAGTATTGTATGTATTATAAGGGTGCTTAAATTGTCAGGTAAGAGCATCTTACTAGGTACTGACGATAAATCTTGACCACAGTATTCCAATTTCTGTACATCTGTCAAACGTAAGGGTGCGTAGGTAGTTTGATGCCTTAAATAATCACAGAAGGTTATCAATAATTTCTGTGAACGCTAAAACAAATAATAAATATTTATTAAAGCTAAATTTTATTAAATCCTAAAAGTATTATTCTTATAATATACTAGCTGTGCCCGCCACGTCGTGGGCGTCCTGACAATATTTTGCTTGATTTTGCTATGAAGTATTCTACACCAATTGTAAGACTTACTTTAATAGTGCTTCAGTTATGTTTTATGTATTTACTTTATATAAAGGTACCCATCCCTGGATAAAATTCTAAAATTTATAAAGAAATTCTAAAAATTATTGTAAAGCTCTGTAAAAGGTGTTTTAAATATTTTAATAACATTGTAATTCCACAAAGTAAAAATACAAATCAAATACAAATTTTATTCAATTGGCGCCGTATGTCACGCAATAGTATTTAAAATATCCCAGTTTTAAATCGAAAATTTCAGTACCTCTAAACTGGAAATTGCGTTTTTTCACTGCTTTTTCTCCACTTTCTTTTGGAAATATTGGAATCAAGATGCTAAGGTACCTGCACACAAAATTTTGTAAAAATCCATCCAGTAGTTTTTACGTGATGCGAACACAAATGAAACGCAGACAGACAGACAGACAGACAGACAGACAGACAGACAGAGGGAAATGAGTTACTATTTTATTATATGTATAGATTTTAAAAAATATATAAACTTATTTTCAGAGTTGCCAGATAAAGTTTGTATAAAATCGTCAGAAATGCTAAAAATCGTACCAGCCTGCTGGTATCGAATATAGTAAAATAATAAGATCATTAAGTGAAAGTTGTCATGTTGTTAATATCGCATTATGACCCCAAAGGATATAAAGGAATCATTTGTTCATCTAACGATCTTTTTCTCAATTAATTTTTTTTCGTTTTCAATAAGCAATAATAGTTGTATTACAACTGATGCACTTTATTTATTGAACAAAACTTGTATGAAAAAATAATATTTTATCGCACAAATATGACATCTAACTGCAACGTTATCTGATAAAAATATCAGACGAAGCTTGTCGTCTGATATTTTTATTTAGTTTAGTTTATTTAGTTTAAAATAAATACAAGCAATTGTAAACAAGTTTTGTAAAAAATTTGTGCATTTTATTGAAAGGCCGATATCGATAATTCTTAAAATAGCAAGATCGCCTAAAATAGCTGAAAGTTAAAACTTTTTCCTTATATTTATTATTTCTTATTATATTTATTACAAGCTGTGCCCACACTCGTTGTATGCGTCCGGACAATATTTTGTTCGATTTTGCTTTGAAAGTAATGCGGACTCTTACTTTTATAGTGCTTCTCGTATACGATTTTACTTTATATAAAGGTACCCATCCCTGGATAAAATTCTAAAAATTATTGTAAAGTTCTTTAAAAGGTGTTTAAAATATTTCAATAACAATGTAATTCCACAAAGTAAAAATACAAATCAAATACAAATATTTTTCAATTGGCTATTTGGTAGTAGTAAGTAATTCATATTTTACCATTATTTTAAAACAGCGCCATCTCTTTAAAAGCGTTTGAAATATCTCGCTTTAAATTCATATTTTATCATTGTTGTAAACAGCTTTCAAAAATAAAAGGTGCCTGCCTTTAAGTATGCAGTACCTTTAAATCGGTAAATTTGCTTACTTTCACTGCTTTTTTCCACTTTCTGTTGGAAATAAAATATTTTTTGCGGAAAAGAGTATTCTATATTTCAATTTGGATAATAAGGTATCTCCTCACAAAATATTGTTTATATCCATCCAGTAGTTTTTACGTGATGCGAACGCAAACATACAGACAGACTGGAAATAAGTTACTGTTTTATTGTATGTAAAGATATGTCTAAATTATTATCTATGGTACCTCGCTAGACTAGTAGGTAGTGTGCTAGTCTATTAGTCAGAAGGTTGTGAGTTCTATCCCACCACAGCCTTGTTACTATGCAAGTCAATCTAAGTTAGAATTTACATAATTTGTAATTGTATTTTAACATTTTATAAAGAAATAAAAAAATAATTTATATTTTTTGCAACTATTTCATAACATGTGCATGCTTTACTAAACAACAATCTGAATATCTAGATTTAGTGCGCCTTAATAAAATTCAAATCAGCTATTTTTTTATTCAACTGAGCTTTTTTAATCTCAAGTAATTGGAGATTTTTAATTCTTTTTTTTTCTCTCTAATAAAAAAAAGGTCTAAACATCTTGTCTGTTGCCCCAAAAAATTAAAAACTTCGAGTTAGTTTTTAATAAAAAAAAAAGTCTATGTTATTTATTTTAAGTTTAGTGTAAATAAAACTTAAAAGTTTTTATCTCTTTGTCCTCAAAGACAACAACACTTGCACCAAGACACCCTATCAAATTTTTGGCTGCTTAGTGAATATGCTGATACTTTTAATAATTCCAGAAAATAATTAACAATTGACACACGACTCCAGACTAAACAAATGAATATTAAATATCAAAAAACATTTAGAGCATAAATCTAAAGAAAAATAGAGATTTTTAAAACAAACAAAAAATTCTGCACAAAATCGCTGTAATATCCAACGTCTTTGTTCTTTGTGGTATGAGGGCGGTTCGAAAATAACTTAGCTTTACATAGCCGATGTAAATACCTATTATAAAAAAATGTCAACACGAATAAAATTAATTTTAAAATTTATTTGCTCTTCGGTTTTTTTTGCAATTTTGGAACTCGGAAAAATGGGATTTTCAATTTTTTTTTTATTTAAGTGACCTCAGTCCTCAGTTCATCACACTCTTAACACTTTTCAACTAAACAAAACCACTGCTCACGTTCCAGACGTTCAAATTAATACTGACAAAAGGCTGGCAAGCGCGAATTCTATTTATAGGCGATCAAAATCGTCTAGAATTTTCTATTCTGAAAGGATCTGGCAGCCTCTAGAAGAGAAAGAAGTTTAAATGAACTGACTACAGATTTTAGAGAAGTAAATAGCCGCATTTGGCGTCAGAAAATTAGGGTTTAATCAAGACGATTCACCAGTTTAATCCAATCTAACGCTGCAGAGGTTAAAATCAATAATTTAAAGTTTGGATTACTCAGCGAAAGAAATCTCTTGAAATATTTTATATTTTTTAAACTTAAAGTGTGGTATGACTATTTGGATTTTTTGTGTTTTTAAAGAAACTTGATAGAAGAAGCCTGTTACAATAAAACGAATATTGAGTTATTTTTATAGTGGATCTACATTACAACGATATCTAGTACTTAATCTCCTTCCCCGTCTTTAAAACTTTTGTTCTGACACTCACGAGTTTGTAGGGGAGGGAGGAAAAAGGGCTAGCAAGGGTTATAATGACAACTGTACAAAAGTACACAGTCGTCAGCAAAAGAATGTGTGGACACTAAAGAAATTTTCGAAGAGAATTTTGAAAAAAAAATTGAACGTCTGGACGGGAACTTAGTGATGCAACTGTTGTGTTGTTATTGTAGTAAGAAATACTCAAAAATAG
Organism: Phasia obesa; assembly: GCA_949628195.1. Lineage (NCBI taxonomy): Eukaryota > Metazoa > Arthropoda > Insecta > Diptera > Tachinidae > Phasia > Phasia obesa. Next base: position 139,491,306 of record OX451216.1, on the reverse strand, counting down.
CATTTTCATTAAAAAAACAAAACAAAGAAAAAGTGTGCGAGCAAAAAGAAAAGATTAAGGGTCTAATGTAATGCAATCTTGCTATGTCAAATCAAAAAAAATGTAGTGTAAGAGATCCAGATCTTAAGAAAGATTTTTAATCAAATCTATTAGATTACGGTGTAGTGAAAATGCTTTATAAACATCAATGGAAAAATGGAAAAAAAATTTCAAATGAATTTTTTTCCAAACTCTTTGTTTTCCCTGCTAGACCGGCTACTTTTGTGAACACCCTCGCATGAGTTTATGACTTCTGTAGAGGAGTTTATTTTTGTTTTAGTTAAAATTTTTTCAAAATAAAAATAAACTTTGTTTTGACTACCAGGCGCCAATTGAGTTTTGCATATAAACAATTTAATTAGCTTTCATCTAGACCTTAATTTCTGCACACTTCTTCAAAAAGAACATTATTTGTTTATTTGTTCTTCACTTGTGTTGAGATTCTCTTAGAGAAGAAGGGAAGGCGGGATATTTTTGCATGACAACTACTTTAATTTTGTTTATTTATATTTCAAGTCCTTGTGGCGACACATGAAAATTTTGTTTGTTGGAGACAAAGAAATCAAAAGTGTTGCCAGTTTTATTGCTTAATTTTATTAATATGTATACGCCAATTTTCTATATTTTTATAAGATGCTGTAAAAAGATACTTTGTTGTTTTTTTTTTTTGTATATTTGCAAAAAACTAAAAAGGAGATGCTCTTTTATTTAAAAAAAAAAACTTGTAAAATATGTACTTACGATTACCTAAATTTTCTCTGCTCAATAGTAAAGTTTTTATAAACGATGAAATATGATAAGATAAATTAAGCTGAATTAAAATTAATATCTATTTAAAATATTTATGAATCTTTAGTTGAAAGAGATAAAGTGAAATTAATGATTCTTCTCTTTTAATTTTTTATTTTTTAACTAAATTTTCATAATAGCTCCCCCTTTACCTTTCATAGTGATGGTAACGCCGAAAAAGTGTATCTTTGTTTCTTCTTGCTACTGCAAAATTCGAAATTATGGTGTAGAATGTGCTACAGCTGCATGTACTCTTAATGCGTTGATTATATCCTTTTCCATATTAGATAGGTTCGGAGTTTTCAGCCATAAACTTCTTTTCCGATCCTGGTAGAAGAAAGTACATCATAGAATAAAAGGCCCTTGGAGGTCTTATATTCCATTTCATTCTCTTTTACTTATTCTACGCGAAGTTGTCAGAATTGTAATCCCTTAAACTCTGTTGGCATCGTTCCGCTTCGGGAAATTGAGTTCTCCGCTATTTGCTGGATTAATTTTGTAGACCCCTTAATAACCTCAAAACATATCCTCTCCGACCCTTGGAGGCCTTACTTTCTATTTCATTCGTTTCTGCCAATTCAACGCGAAGATTCTGGATTTGAATCAAAGTTGACAGAATTGTCCAGCTTAATCTCTATTGCGATCCCTTCCCTTTAGGAGTAGTCGTCAACTCATTTATTTTCAGTGGGGTACCCTCAGAAATTAGGCTCTCCACTCTTTGCATGGCTTAATTGTCCTTTTTGTTGGGTTTTATCGATTCCACTCTGATAAAGTTCTACTTCAGTGCGGTTAGGCTTGATCAGAGTTTTTAGGGTGACAACTCTACACTTTTTTGTAGACCCTTTTACTACTAAAGTTATCATTTAGCTTATTTCTACCGGAGCTACCTCAAAGATCAACGTTTCTGTCACTCTTTAACCTCTTCACCGACATTCCGACTTTCGGAATAATGCCTCCCAGGCTTAAACTTCTTTCGCGATCTTGGTAGAAGGAGTTGTATTGATACCTCAATAACCTCCACGACCCTTGGAGGACTTATTGTTAATTTCATTTTGTTTTACCAAATTCCTTACAAAGATTCTATTCAAAATCGAAGTTGTCAGAAATGTCAGCCTTAACCTCTGTTGGGATTCTTCCGCTTCAGGAGTAGTCAACTCATTCATTTTTAGTGGAGAACCCTCAGAAATGGAACTCTCCTCTTTTTGTCTGGCTTAATTGTCTTTTTTGTTGGGTTTTACCGATTTCACTCAAATATAGTTATACTTCAGTGGTTAGGCTGCTCGGAGTTGTTAGGGCAACAACTCTAAACTTTGTTGTAGACCCTTTGCTATCAAAGTATTCAGTTAGCAAATTTCTACCGGAGCTACCAACCTCAGAGTTCAACATTTCTGTAGATTTCCTTAACCATCGCGATTGGACTGCATGATTTCTTGATTTGCCGCTCCCTAACCTCTTAAACAATCCTCAAACTTCCGGAAGAGAGCCTCAAAAATATCGTGAGTAACTTGAGTTTCGTATATTCTAGTATATTTCGGTTCACGGCAACCCTTATCTCACGTATCGATGTAATGTAAAGATCCAAAACTTAAGAGTTTTCATTGTATAACTCCAGCTCAATTGCAACTATATAACAACTATTTAATGATTTTTTTTATTAATTAGACGAATTCCATTCCGTTTTATGTAAGCAAAAATAGTCTTTAAAACTTCAAATGAATTTTAAACTTCAAATTTAACTGTGTAGATTTCAGATTATATTTTTATCTTGACTGATATGGAGAAAAAAATTTTTAACAAAATTTTGTTTTGCTTAAAAAATATTTAATCATTAAAAATACTTTAGAATGTTCAAGATACTGTTTAAAAGAAATCGATTAAAGATAAGAAATTAACAAGTAATAAATAATATATTTTTTTTTATAAAAAAAAGCACATTGTTTTGCGTCACAATTAAAGAAACTGCAAATTAATTTAAAAAAAAAAATTTAAAAAATATATTTTTATATTTACAAAGTGTGCCTGTAAATATAAAAATATATACAGTGGGTCAAAAAAGAAGTCGAACCCCATATGTAAATAATTAGAATGACTTAATAAAATAGCTCGGCCTTCAATTCTCTTCGGTGTATAAAAAAGAAAAAAACTCTTCGTGACAATCAGACGAAAATAAGTGATGATCAGAAGGATCTCTTTTCTTCACCAGATAAACGCTGATAACATTTAAGCGGTAATGGATGTTGAAATATATTTAAAAATACTCTTTTGCCTATAAACTTTTGATAAAACAGAAGTCCATTGAAAGTGAAGTCAATAGAACAAAAAGATTAAATTTCCATTTTTTATTTAAAGAAAAGCTGTGCCCACACACGTTGTGTGCGTCCTCACAATATTTAGTTCGATTTTGCTTTGAAAGTAATCCACACCAAATTTTAAGACTCATAGTGCTTCACGTATACGTATTTACTTTATATAAAGGTACCCATCCCTGGATAAAATTCTAAAATTTATATAAAATTCTAAAAATTATTATAAAGCTCTGTAAAAGGTGTTTAAAATATTTTAATAGCAATGTAATTCCACAAAGTAAAAATACAAATCAAATACAAATTTTATTCAATTGGCTATTTAGCAGTAAGTAATTCATATTTGGTCATTATGTGTTTTAAAACAGCGCCATCTGTTGCGCAAACGTGTTTAAAACATCCAACTTTCAAAAATAAAATGTGCCTCCTTAAAGTATTTTTCATATTTTGTCATTACGTATTTTAAAACACCGCCATCTGTTGCGTACTATCACCGCTTTTTCTACACTTTCTTTTGGCAATTATATATTTTTGCGGGAAAAAAGTATCCTATATTGGAATCAGGATGCTAAGGTATCTTCTCACAAATTTTTTTGGTTAAATCCATCCAGTAGTTTTTACGTGTTGCGAACACAGACAGAAAGAAATACAGACAGGAAATGTGTTACTATTTTATTATATGTAGAGATTTAAGTAAATTATATACATATATTCCGATTCGGCGGACAATGGTTTGACCATAAAAGGAGCTAAAGAAAGTTCACGACACTAAGTAAGAGGGGGTTAAGAGCTAAGGCGTTCATGAATGAAATACTTTAGTTGAATGGTTCAGCAAACTGAAAGATATGAAATCAAATACACTCTACCATGTACTGTCTTACTGCATTATTCCATTCCCATTAACTTTGGGTCATTTTTCGTATGTTTTATTATACATTTTCGTTAGAATATTTACTATTTATTACATAATTAAAGAAGAATTAAAAACAGTTTCAAACAGACATAATTTAGTTAATGTTGTACTCTTTCATGTTTTACTGAACGGTGTAATAATTGGAGTACCGCCTTTGGAGTACCGACTCATACGTGAAGGATGATGGAACTCATTCTAACCAAATATACATGGTTGGTATCAATAGTAAGACCATTTTTGTTTTTTGTTTTATTTATAACTACCAGCATGAGGTTAACGACACCTCAGACTCCAGACATAAGCACCCATGATATATCCAAGCAAGTACATTACATTTCTCATGAATATATGGAAATGAAAAAACCTATCCGAACGACGAATGCTGCAATTAGCGCAACCGTGTGACTACTTCAAAGGAATGTTTTGAGATGTTCAGGTGCAATTATGTGGCATTCGAACCGCTGCCCATTGCAGCATATTCGCCAGATTTAGCGCCTTGCGACTATTTCATGTTTCCAAATTTAAAGAAATAGATGGATGGATGGGGTCAAATGAACAGGTCATCATAGAAACAAACATTTATTTTGAGGACCTTGAGAAATCCTATTATTTTGAGGATCTAAGACCCCAGAGTAATGCTAGACTAAATGTTGCCAACTTAATGGAGACTTGGAAGCAAACATCTATTTGTATGACCTGGAAAAATTTTTGGAGAGGCGAGTACCTTACATTTTTCATGAATATCTGTAAATGAAAAAACCTTTTCACATGACGAGTGCTGCGATTAATCCCAACGATTATAAACGCAACCATGTGACTACTTCAAAGGAGTGTTTGGCGATTTTTAGGTGCAATAAACCCCTACCCTAGGCAGCATTTTCTCTAGATTTAGCCCCTTACTACCATTTCCTGTTTCATAATTTTTAAAAATAGATGGAAGAAATGGATCGACTGATCAGGTCCTTATTGAAGCACCTATTTTAAGGGTCTTGAGAATTCTTATTATTTAGAGGGACAAAATAAAACGAAAGATTCTAGACTAATCGAGCTTAACAGAGACTATGTTTAGAAATCAAACGCTTTGTTGCCGAAAGGAATACCTTTTATCCAAAAAGTCAAAGAGTTAAAAAACTACACTCGTATTATTTGAAACACGGCGTTAGGATTTATAAAAATATATGTACATATAAAATATGTTTCTAGAATAGGGACATCGGAGCAATATTATTAGGGTCCCGTTTTGGATCCCTATGTGTTCGAAACCCTAAAAAAAACTAGGAAAATACACAACAGTTTAAAGTTTTCTCTCAGTTCTCTTAGTGTTTTCCGAATCCTACAATGAACTCCTTAATGCTTTAAGTTATTGCCGCTCTTTGTAACAAATAAAGATAACCTGCATAATGTGCCCGACTGCTGTTTTAATCCACTGTATTGATTTAATTTGCATATGGCTCTACCAAGGTGAATTAAAAAAAGACACACATAAATTGCATTGACATTTTAAAGTAAAAACAACTGAATGAGTTCGTTAATATGTAATATATAAATTATCTAATGTTTATGTATATACAAAGTAAATTGTATTCAATAATTTATTTTGCCATTTTAATTTATCAAGGTTTTTTTTGTTTTTGAAAATTATACTTCACTTATACATTTCACAATACCTTCAAAAGGATGTACGCTCAAAATATTCTCCACAGCTGATAGTTACTGAACACGAGTAATAGAAACCATTGTACAAGGTTATCATATACAATACTTAATAATTAAGTTCAAGTTCAAGGATTGAAAAGTAAAGTAGAAAAATGACTTGGCAAAGGATTTCTTAAACAAACAAAACTATAAAACATGCAGTGTCCTTCTTTTGAAAAAAAACAAACCCCACGACCATAAATTTGCGTGATTTAACCTAATGCATTATTTGAAAATTAAAAAGAAAAAATTAGCAAAATAGAATAATAAAGTTACTTAAGTATGTTGACAACTGTGAAAATTGCATGAACAACAATGTGGTTGAATAACAATCAGATCACAATCACTTATGCATAAGAAAAATTAAATTATAAGAAACTTGAAACATGTGTGTGAAGATAAATACACAAATAAAGTAAGGAGTTATAAGTGTGAGAAGTGAGAAATTTCCTAAATGAACACTCACAAATGAAAAATCTCATAAATGAAATGAAAAATATACAAACATTTATGTAAAACTGGATAAATGATAAGAAGTTAATTTATCACCAATCACACATGAATAATATGGATATTTCTTGTTTTTCACTGTTCATGTATGAATGCTAAAAAAATAAAAAAGTTACACACATTCATGTGTGATAATAGACAGAAAATTTTGTGTTCGTTTATGAGCGTGAAAAATAAACATAAAATTTTAGAAATCTCATTTGTGAGAAATATTGGCCCCGATTATCGTTCACAACATTAATTATTTTAGTGTTGTAAATTTGAAATTGCGATTACGATTTACAACACTTATCACATGTGTCACAATTTTAGTTGTTTATGAAAACTTTACAGCGATTATCGTTTACAACATGTGTTTCTATGTGTTGTTACGCACATTAAAATCTTACAACTGCTTATTAGCTGTTGTTTTATTGTCGCTACAAGTTGAAAAATTACAATGTAGAAGGATTTGTAAGTTATTATTTTTTATTATTTTTGCTAGACGTTTATAACCACAACTTAAAATATTTCTTAGAAAAATAATAAATTAAAAGCAGATGGAAAAGCTCGTAGAGGTGATGCAATTAAATCCAGATATTGGCCGGGGAAAGCTGAAATTTGAAACTAACAAAATGCAGCAAACAGCTAGTTGCGAAACTACAATGTTCAAATCATTGCCGCTAATTTTTTTAAAGCGTCTATCAGAAAAAAATCTTAGTGCGTTACAGAGTTTCAAAATCGGCGGAATGGCAGAACATCGGGTTGATGGTTTTAAAAAATTGTTTAGCAGCAAAAACAAAAAGCTATCCTTTTTTATACGAAAAATTTTATACATATGTAAAAATAGTATGTACATATATATTATGTATATACATACATATGTAATTAGGACTTCATTTCAAAAAAAATTTACTGTGTTTGGTAGTTCCAACGGGTTGGAATTGTCACGAATTATTTTCCGGATACGCACAATGTGTAGTTTTGCTGGCCTCATCATAATAAACAACTATTTAGTATTAACGTCCGTGACCAAGATTATTATAATTATTAATTATAAATGTTATAATTATTAATATAAATATTAAATTTTCTAACGAAATAAAATTTTTTATTTTCACCTCAACAGTTTGTACTACACAGAGATGTTTTTTAATGGAAAACTAACAAGTACTAACAAATACCGCAACTCTGTGACACACACAACATTTAGGTGTTGTAAATCATAATCGAAAAACAAAATTTAGTTGTGTTGTAGCCGAGACAGCACTTTTCTGTGTTGTAAACGGTAATCGGGCCCATTATAAATGTTGATATTTTAATGTTCATAAATGAAAGCTTTTGAACCCCCTGTGGGTGAACATCTTTTGGTCCATTATTTTTGAAAATTTATAAATTCTAATTTTGGTAAAAATCAACAAAAGGGTGAGAATGCCACAGGAAGGTACACGGAAGCCTCACAAGAGGTGAAGAGGTCGTTACTAAAGTAACTCCGGTATTTATTAGCCAATGAGGTATTCAACAAAAAAACTGTGGCAATAAGGAATAAGTGCTTAAGTCGACTTAAGCAAAATTTTAGTTACTGGCACCTTCGTAATCTCCGTAATCCAAATTACCCCTGTGCAAATTTTCAATTATTTTGTACCATTTTTCAGGAAGTTATAGCGAAATTACTTTCTGCTTATCTTTTTTCAAAGTCTAATTGTATTTGGAAAAAAGGTTAAGAAACTACTAAGTTATTTTTTTAAAGCATAAAAACTTCTTTCACAACTTATTTATTGCAACGCCAGCATACATTTGGTAGATATAAGATTTTTTTCCAAAACATACCTTTGACTCTCTTATGTAAAGTTTGAGGATAAGCAATTTAAAAAAGAAATTAATTTTAAAGTTTAAAATTGCTCTGATACAAAACTTAAAAATCAGACTTAAGCACTTTTTCCTTATTGCCACAGAAATATAGACAACAATGGGTCGCAAGAGGTAACAGAGTAATTTTTAAACACATTTCTGATAAAACTGAAAAAGTCGATAAGTAATAGGCCATGGAAATTTCAATTATCATCTGGCCAAGCTGGAAAATGGATACTTGCAGATTGGGTATAAAAGAGACTGGAACGCTGCTGCACATTATGTGTGAATGTCCAGCACTGGCTAGCATTAAGCTGAGAACCATGGATCTCTTAGCCTTAAACAAATGTTTAGCAATAACGAACGAGAGACTACTTGATGAGGAAAAAGGTCGAAAGTTACCAGTCGATAGTCTGAAATCTCTACAATCGAAGGCAAAGGCCAGTGATAGCGCGACACTAAATGACAGTTACCAACCGGCGACCAAAAATCATCAAGGAACGAAATGGGTGGAAAATGGAAAGTCATCGGTATACCTCCCCTTTACATACAACATATTTTGTGGAAACTGTTTTAGTTGGAAAAAGTAACAAAATCATTAATTTGCTCTAGCAACATTGCGGTCATTGTGATTTTATGATTTTTTTTCGTTTGAAACAAATTTAAAGTATTTCTTCGCGAGTAATTTATATTGTTTTAGAAATACTGAAAGTTTAATAAGAATATTGAAATTATTTACACTTCTTCAGCTTCCGCTGTAATAATGAATTTGTTTTTTAATATAATTTAAAATTTAAAATAAATTTAATTATCAATTTATTTCAAGTAGCTGGGCCGAAAATATTTAACCTGCTTTTTGTGAACATAATAACTTAATAGAGTTGGTTGAGAGTTGCCTTAAATAAATTGACTTATTGTGTATAATTGTACGAGTACAATTTGAGCAAAAAAAAAGAAATAAATAAAATAACAAACAAAATAAAAAATCAAGCAATCCACCAACTGGTGGTTTGCCTTGGCATAAAAACCTCCTTTTCAAGTTAGTGCTGTTGGCAGTTGTAATCGTATACGAAAAGCTTCAATATATATGTATAGATATATATATTTTTTTTCATCTAGAGGTTTTGAAATTCTAATGCTCGCTTCAAATATCAAATATCTTTTTTTGCCATTTTTGCTATTAAATGGCTTGAATTCTGTTAGACTACTGGTGTACGAGTAAGACTATATTGAGGAAAAACAAGTTCGTTTTGTTGTTAGGTTATTTTTAATTTTTTTTTTTTTTTTTTTTTTGTAATAAAAGTGAGACTTGTATAGAATTGCATAATGTAAATGTAATGGTGCGAGTACTGGTATTTTTTATTTGTAGGTTTTGTGCTAAATATTTAATTGCGGAACCACAAATGCACGTTGTTGTTGGAGAATAAAGTAGAAAAGACCGTGCAAAAAAAACTACCTCATTTCAAGTCTACATTAACAATGACGCTCTAACTGTCATTAGATATTAAAACACACTTTAAATACTTTTGATATATTTTGAAGTGAGTGTGTTTTAATATGTAGGAAGGTTTTATTAAACACCTGTTCGTTTAAAATCCAGACGCATTAGGCTTTTGACAAAGGCGTATTTTGAGGAAATAACAAGAGTAAATAAATATGTGTTTAAAATTATAGCAGACAGAAAGAGCTGAAAGATTTATAACAAAGTTGGTTTCTGTAAAAATTTTGGGAGAATTTATCTATACATATAATAAAATAGTAACTCACTTCCGTCTGTCTGTCTGCTTTTCATTGACGTTCGCATCACGTAAAAACCCTTGGATGGATTTTAACAAAATTTTGTGAGGAGGTACCTAAGTATCCTCGTCCCAATATAGGATACTTTTTTCCGCAAAAATATCTTAGAAAGTGGAGAGAAAGCAGTGAAAGTACGCAGTTGAACTAACCGGATATGAATACATTACTTTTAATAAAGTAAAAAAATACATAAACTGATACGTAGCATATCTTAGGGCGGAACTAAAAACTCCGGTAGTACCACATAGCACTAAATCGCCGACGAAGTAAAATAATAATAAATTGGCGAGGCTAGCTTCAAATTAATTCGCCTAAAGAACACCAGAAGCGCTTGCGAAGCTTTACTATCGCACTAACCATCTGTCTTATCTACTCCTATCCATTTCTAAAGGAAGTAACACGCTTGAGTTCGTTGTGCATCGTTGAGAAAATGTGCATTCCGCTCTGCTGGTGTCTAAAAATTAAATTGTTACTTCTGTTACTTCTCTTAAAATAAAAAAACTAAAATCGTAAGGGTCTTTGGTGTGGATTGCTTTCAAAGTAAAATTGAAGAAAATATTGAAGAACGCTGACGAAGTGGCGGGCACAGCTAGTCCATGTATAAAGTCCAGTTGAGAAAATATAGAATATATTTTTTTGCAACCAAAACTTCCGAGTGCAGAGTGAGAAAAATCACCACGAGATATATTCCAGGCACCACTATATCTACAAAAAACTATCGTTTAATATACTTTAAGCTGGGGCTGTCATTTTAAATTTAAATATGATCGGGTGTTTCTTTATCTACAAGACAACTATCGATATCGATAACTATGGTTTGACAGCTGGGAATGACAAACTGTGTGTGGACACTTCTGTTTACTAAATCAATTTTTTCATGCCAAAACGAAGCACTTGCGTGGCTCTTTGAATCATGATTGCGAATCATACCGTTTACACGATACTTTCGGCTTTCGTTTTGTTTGGATTTTAAAATTTATTGCACGATTTCCTTTTTTACCACTTGATGTATTTTTGTTTGTGTTTTGTGTTTTATTTATTTATTTATTTTATTTTAAGTTGTATTTTATTTATTTGCTTATTTATTTATACTTAAACAACACTTTAAATAATGGGCTCCGTGGGAAACGTGCTATAAGGTTTGGTAAGTCATAAAGAATCGTAGAAACTAACGCTAGAACAATGCTTCCAAATTGTGGAAATTTACTTAGAATTTCTAAATCTATATAATCTGCTTACTTAAAGTGGTTTTACACGACGTGTGTTTGTCATATGACTTGTCAGTTTGATAACCCATATGTAATTTCATGTGTTTGTCAAAATAGGCATTTTACATACGGTTTATAATTTTTGCTTTCAAACGTATATGTGTAATTACATCTGACTTAACCTACAATATATAATTTTTCCGCCACACAGTTTTGTATTGCCAATCACAGCTGATGCAAAGATGGAAAAGTAGTACTTTTGCCACGCTTTTAGTGCTTTTGGTACCACAAAAAACATAAAATAGCAAAATATCAAGTTGGCATTACAGGATGTCAGATGCTTTGTCGCATCAAAATAGAACACGTTCTAAATGAAAAATGTCATATGTATTGTACACAAGAACATGTTTGAAAGGGTTCACAAGACGTGTTTAGAATTTACACATGGAAAAGTGACAAGTCATATGACAAATACACGTCGAGTAAAACCACTTTTAGCAAGCAATTCGTACAGATTGTTGATCATTTTTCCACTATATTTACTCTTATCGATTCAAAACCATCAACAAGTTAAAGAAATGTGCATCCTGTTGTAGCGCAAAGAAGCCCGTCGTTCTGAACTTGTTTGCTTTTGGTCTTTGACTACGTGGACAATTTTTGGAAGGATGTAGGCTTACTTTCCTATTAAATACAGCTCTTTCAAGAATCAAAGCCAAACGACCATTGTTTGCGTCGTCTTTGTGCTAGTGGGGCTCATTTGAAATTGACCTAAGATGGAAGTTTCTATCAAAGAATTGTGTTTAGTGATGAAGTCTCTTTTCTATTTCTCATTTCAATAAGCAATATTTACGTATTTGGTGCGAAGACAATTCTCATTGCATCCATTAAAATCGACTGTTTGGTGTGGTTTACCTGCTGGGGGTATCATCGGTTCTTATTTCTTTCGAAATGAGCAAGGAGCTGCCGTTGCGGTGAATGGCGATATTGTGCCGTGCTGACTGAATTTATGTTTTCAAAATTAATCAATAATCAAGGAAATTTGGTTTTAACAAAACGGCACTGCGCAATTTGCCACACAGTGACTTATTGCAAAATCAATTTGGTGACAGCTTTATTTCCAAAAGTGGTCAGGTTCACTGGCCCCCTCGTTTGTGCGTTTTAAAGATCACTTTTTATAAGGCTATGTTAAATCATTGGTTTATGCCGAAAAACCAGCAACGCTCGAAGCGTTGGACGTCAATATTCAAGTTACCATTCATCATCATCAACGGCCAGATTTATTGCAAAAAGTATTCAAAAATTGAAATAATCGAATGGACAATGTAATTCGTAGGAAATCATATTTCAAAACTAAAAGCCATGAAATTTCCTACTTGATTTTAATAAAAAAAAATTGTTCCTCTGCCTTGTACACTGTGGCGCAAAAATAACCTTCCGATGTTTTTTGGCAGTAATTAAAAAAAAAAAATCAAAAACTTTGATTCTTCTTGTGGATTATTTTTATTTGGTCTTTTAATTTTTTTACATCAAGTCGAGAATCTGATGTCATGTATATGGCCGCCGCCACAGTTGATTGTCATTTGAGCACTTTTTATGGCATTTTCCATCACTTTAGCCAAAACTTCCAGCGATAGGCCCTCACATTCTTGACGGATATTGTCTTTAAGAGCTGCAAGAGTCTGAGGCTTGTTGACATAAACCCGCGACTTCAAAAAGCCCCACAAAAAGAAGTCTGCACCAGTAGGCGTTGGACGGCCAGGAAATCTGCGACGAAATTCACGTTGTGCCAAAGTCACCGACCGATTATTGGTCAAATAAATAGTGACCAATATTCCGCGTTCTGGAGCAGCGTAGCGTAACATTGTTTATTAACGTGTATTTCGCAAGTGTTTACTACACAAATGTCAAAAGAGAATTGACATTAGGGGCCAATCGCAAAATTTATAGCATTTTCTGATAGGAGGAGTACTTTTGCGCCACCCAGTATTATCATTTTAAGTTATCTTGCAGCTAAAAAAAAAAACACCCATTATTAGGGGAGTTCACATGACCTTCTTCGGTCCTACATCATCTGCGCCCATCCTTTATGTATAAAGCGTGTAAATATTACTTCACCATAAATAGTGAAGTACTAAGTGATTAGTCGGCTTAACAGCCGGCGAAATAAAAAGTTATTAAAGTTGTGAAAAAAGTGTTTTGTGAAGGAAAAACATTTAAAAGGATTAATTTTGTATTACAATAAAAAAATAAAAAACAAATAGCATTAAAATACTATGGAAATTTTGTAAGCGCCACTATTAAAAAAAACTAATCAGAGAATTTCAAGAGAATATATTTAGTTTATGAAACAACACACCTCTTTTGACACTTGCAACGAATATTCATAAATATAAAATCCCATTATATAAAGAATGCATGGTAAATGTAGTTAGTTGCAAGCACTCATACGTATATAATAGAATACCAAATATATAAATAGAATTCAAGAAAGAAAATAAAAACGAGGCTATGAAACCAGGTTATTATAATCAAACAATTAAAGCCACCATTCACTTATTCATTCAGTCATGTCCATTCATTATATTTATATTTCAAATAGCTTTAAGAGACTTTTATTAAGTATATTTGCTTTCTATACGCTTAAACTGTTTTAAAAAAATGGGGCTTGATTAAAGAATTCCAAATTGAAAAGATTGATTGTATAAAGTTATAATAGAAGTCATAAAGACAATTTTACAATGAATTTAAGATAATCAGAAATAAAACACTTCAATCAACTAGTTGAACAAACAATTTATAAACTATATTCTTTTAAAGCTGGATTTTAAAAGAAGTTTTAAAGAAACCTTTGCAAAATTATACTAAAATCATTTTTATTGATAATCTTAACAAAGCTTTTTAAAATAGTTAAATCCTTAGCTATTATTATTAATGTAGGGGGATATCGAAGCAGACCGCTTTCTTAATGGGTCCCTTTTGACCCCCTCCTGGCTTTAATGATGACTTTTGGGATTTCAGACTTTCGACTGGTAACTGTCGTCCTTATTTCTCATGACTAGAGACTCCTAGTAATTGCTAGCAAATGTCCAAGGCTTAGATCCCCTATGCCTTTTACTTTGAACAAGTTTCTGCCCGTGGTTCTAAGTCTTATGCTAGCCAGTGATGGACATTCTCATACAATGTGCGCCACATTGCAGTCTGAAAGTATCATATACTTTTTTTAAATTTGGATTAAGAGATAAGAAAAGTGAAAAAAGGAACTTTATATATAAAAAAAAAACATTAATTTCAATGTTCGTTCTTCAAAAATTTCCAAACTATTTAAAAATATGTTTTCTGTGAGTACCATTGGGATAGCCCCCGAAGGCACTAATTGTCATTGCGGTTCATTCTGAAAGCTTTGATGCAGTGCTATCGGGGAAAATGTGGGCACCAGACACCAGGTTTCCTTGAATCTGGAAGAACCCCACTCTAATCCACGAAGGAACAGCATACGCCAGGGATGCGTGGTCAGGAGGGAGCTTGGCCGTTAGTATGCGAACTCTGGATACCAGTCGACCTCCAGTTTCAATGTAGACTAGACCCATGCATAAGGAGCTCTGTGTGGGTGGAAAACGTTTTCTCCAATAATGGCCTAGGGAAGAATTCAGAAGGGATGGACAGAAACGCCACGCAAGTGGTGAACAGGTTAATCTCTAAAGGTTCTCCTATGGCGTTGAACCGGGATATTTCGATATGGATGGAAAAGGAAGCATCGCGGGAGGTGGAGAGGTTAATCCCTTTAGGAACCCGGTTGCCACTAGCCAGGGGAGGATATGGAAATAAAATGACAAAGAAACCTCGCAAGGGGTGAACTGGTCAGTCTCTGAATATACTCCTGCGGCTATGGAGGTAAATGTGGATAAATTGGACGCACCTGGCCCTATGGGCTTAGGCAAAGCCTTTTCGAAAGCAGGCACCTCAAAACGTTCCTTCAACGTCGAGTCGGAGTCTCTGCAGCTAATGCCTAAAAGTGAGAGGCAGAGGCAGAAATGGAGACGAAAAACGGAAAGAGACTGAGACGGCAGCGCACATTGTGTGTGAATGTCCAACACTGGCTAGCATAAGACTCAGGACCACTGGTGGATGCCATGGGGGACCTGAGCCTTGAACAAATGCTAGAAATTACTAGAGACTGCGTGATGAGAAAGAAGGCCGACAGTTACCAGTCGACAGTCTGAAATCACTAAAGTCAAGATTAACGGCTGGTTGTAGCACATGACTCAATGTAAGTAGGTTGCCGTAAATTACATTTCGGTTGCCTGTAATCATAGAGGACGGAAGGGGATCAAATCTGCAAAGCTACTTATTCGACCTTAAAAAGTATTTCTTTTTCTCCGCAAGAGCTTAAAATAATTGTGTCGTTTTTTACCAATAATCAGTACGTGCTGTTAGCTCAGCGTCGTCCCGCTATAACTGGGATAAACATTCCGCTGCTTGGCTACTCTACTCGAACAGACTGGAGGGGAACACGAATTTGCAGGGTGTGGCCAACACCGGGCTTGTCGTTCGGACTAAAATGTCGCTGAGAACGAAGAAACATAAATCAGACAACGTGCCACGCTATTAGGCATCACCAGATGGATCCTATAGCGAATTTAGATTAAAGACTGACACATGTACCCTTATTAAGTGCAAATAATACATCAGCAGGCATTAGCTGACTGGCAGTCCAGTATGAATTCCTATGCAGCCATCCTCAATATCAACAAAGAAGAGGACAATTTCGAGTCGAAAATCATCTTTAGCGACGAGGCGCATTTTCATTTAAACGGTTACTTCAACAAACAAAATCTTCGTTCCTGGAGCATTGAAAAACCGCGTGCTCAAAATACCGTTACGTCAACTGACTATGTGTTGTGGCGTTCTCACTGGAGGAGTGATTGGGAAGTAATTTTTTGACGACGTCATCTACAATACGTTAACTGTTACTTGCGAACGCTACAGGGCCATCATAAAAAATGTCTTAGTGACGGAATTGAATGAGCGGGGCTTCGTGAACATGTATCTTTCAACACAAGCAGCGTTTAGGCAATTTGTCATGGCTAGCAAGATCGCCTGTTTTAACCATCTCAGTCTTCTTTCTTTAGATCTACTTGAAGTCGCGGGTTTACGCCAACAATCCCCAAACACAGAACAGTTTTTTTGTGGATTGCCATGGAAAATGCGATAAAACGGGCAGAAATGTGTATGTTTTCCCACTAAACAGATGCAATTTTAAAGGCCCAAATTAATATTTACATCATATTTTTAATTGAGTTATTCGAAAACAAAATTAAACGATTAAATTTATGTTACCCTGCATTTTTGGTGCGGGTTTTCGAATTTTTTTTTTATTAAAACTACAAATTTTACGCTTAATTACCTAATTTAAAAGAAAATATGTTCTCAACTCTATGAAGTATGTAGCTAGAAGAATATACGAAATTTATCCTACTCAAGAATAATTAATTATTGTATTTATTGTACGAAATATAATTTTTTTGTATACCTACCTATGTATTTAAAATCACAAACAGATGTAAAATTAGCATTCCTAATAGCAAATGCAGAAAATATTTATTTAAAATAAATTATTTTTATAACAATAAATAATGTCGAACTTGTTGCATACACATGTTTTAACAATTGACGTCATGTGGCTAAAAAATTCTTTACGGAAAGTTATGTAATTAGATAAGTATGGTGATATTAAAAAAACAAATGCGTAAGTTGGAGACATTGACAAAAGTTTAACAAAATAAAAATATAAGATTTCAGTTACAATAATTCAAGTAAAGAAAAAACTGCGTCATTTAAAAGTTAATAATGCAACGTCAAAAGGAAAAATTAGTTAAATAATAAAATGCGATGTAAAAGTGGTAGAGAAGAGAAAATATAAGTTTTGCTTTTTGCAAAACTGGTTAAAAGTTAATAAAAAATTTTTAAAAAATATTAAAAAGCGAAATTAAAAAATAAATTAAGAAATAAATAATTTAAAAATAATGAAAACTAAACAGTTGCATGATCAAACTTATCTAATGGGTGTGCTCATAATCTCATGAGCAATTGGTCATACTCATACTCAAACTAGCTGACAACATATGCCTACTCATGCCATATTACTGAGCAAACTTCTGTTCGTTTTATAAACGCAAATGAGCTGACCGAGTAAAACAAACTTTCTATACTAGTGAGCGGCATTTTTACTTGTCTCTTATTCGAAACACTCAGTGTGCTTTTTTTACTAGTTGTGTGGAACGTTTTGATAAGGCTGGGTGCGTTTTATTGCACTAGTGGTTTTTTGAACCTAAGTAATGTTGTTACAAAATTCTGTGTTTTTTGTTTTTACACTCGAATTGTGTCCGAGTTTCCCCCAAAACATAATACTGCTTGTACTCCGCCAAGTTCATTGTTATTATGCTCATACTAATTCAAACTTGCTAATGGAGACTTTGCAAGCTAATCGCATTTAGCTGTTTATTATTGTCTAGTCATCGTTACTCGTGTGCATTGAACAGACATCAATTCTATCAATCAATTCAATTATAGTGATCGTCTTATAAGTTAGTTTTTTGTACTCATGCAGTGCTTTAATAAAAACTTTGGTTGGATATAATTAATTATGAAGAATAAAAATTACTTCTACTAAAAAAAAGGTTCCAAATGAGTCATTAAATTATACTCAATATTTTACTGCCTGACCCACGATGTCATATGAATTCGTTCATTCGCACAATTAGATTTCAAATAAAAACAAATTCATAATTTTTTTTTTTTTTTTTTTTGTTCTAAATGTTTGTGCGAAACTACGAATATGTGTAACATCGTGGGCCGGGCAGTTAATATTATAATATTATTTATATTCACGATACAAATAATGAATTATATAAAATTTGTTTCAATATCTATTTTTTTATAAAATGAAAATTATTCCACAGCTCAATTGGACCCAATTTCCTAATCCCTTTGGGTTACCTGCGAAAGAGAGGAAAGATCATGATAAAACGAAAGAGAAACAAGAACTGAACTTTGAGCGAAGGCAAAAAGATTAAATAGAAAAGGTGGCAGGAGAAAGGTGCAAAATTAAAAATTGCTATCTTCACGTGAAGCACAACGCTAGAAGTAACTACTTTTGAGTATTGAGTTCTAAAAAGAAAGATCAAATGCTCGATACTCGGTACCCTATACTCAATACTTTGCCAGGACTATTTACAGGACAAAGAGCACCATAAATAGGTTAAGATTTTGAAATGATACAGAACTTAAATTACATTTTTTAATATCTTAACACACATTTACATATTAGGAAAAGTTTAATTTACAACGAACTCTTTTAAGAAAAAATTAATAAAGGAATTTCCCAGAAAAAAGTTATTATTTCTTTAAGGCAAAAGTTCTACATCGGCAGAGCTGTTGGGAAAACTCTACATCTGCAGAGCTGTGACATTAATCACCTATTAACATAAATAAAATCAACAAAACAATTCCTACGAGCATAAACACGATATGACTGCTGCTGTTGATTGGCATTGCGAATTGGTTTGTGAATCATTACCAGATTTAAGTCTTTTCGGGCTACGAGAACTGCTTATAAATTTAGTTACAATTTTTGACCTAAACAAACATATATACACATTTTGCAAGTCAAATAAATGCTTGTCAAAAGTATTAAATTCTAATTTTAAGATTTTAAAGCTAAAATAAAAACTAAAAATTCTGAATTGTTTCAATTCTTTTTGACTCTTTACTCTACAACGTCAAGCTTGTAACAAAAAATCTTTTCGAGTATAATTACAGTAAGAATTAAAAACATATTTTAATATAAACTTTTAGTAAATATCTTATCAGTAAAAGCAACACGTGAATTGTGTTAATTAAGACTTCAAATAAATAAAAAAAAATCAAAAACACGTAGTGGAAAAGTGAAAAGGTTGGTTTTCGAAACTGAAGCGATAGCATTTATTTTTGAATTAAAGACATAATAAAAGCTACTTGTTAATTTGTATTAATCCACGTTAATTTTAAAAAATATCTCATACTATTAAATTTTGCTAGCAGAATCACGAAGTTGTTCTAGCTTAGCCTGCATCGTGCCTGTATCGATGTTGAGAATGATGTGGTCTCGTGATATATTCAGAAAGGCATTAATAAATGTATGTTGCTTTGTGAGAGGTTTATTATAGCGACGAGTATTTTATATAACTTGAGTCCATTTCCCAATTGTTTTTTTTTTTTTTTTTTTTTTTTTTAATAAAAGTCTTTATTTACAAGTTTAAAATATAAAAGGTACAGAGGTATGAGATTTTACTATAAGTACTACAACAATAAGAGTCTTATAATTAAATTTACAAAACTAATAACAATAAATATACAGCCTTAAGGAAAATAGCTCACAAAAACCTTTTTGATCTCTATGGAAGTTATAAAGAAATTTGTTTGGATAATCACTAATACATTCATTCTTAACGAACGAATCTTAGTGATTACCTTGTAAATTCCTTATTGATTCAAAGTTTGACAGTCTGCATTTTTCATTAAATGTCAGTGTCAGTTCTCTAGTGAAATCGTTTATCATCTTGTGTCCAAAGTTACTGTGAAGTAGATTTGTCGGATACCTACGAGGAAGATTATGAATTATTTTTAAATTCTTGTTTTGTATAATCTGAAGCTTTTTGGTATGAGTTTTCGCAGTTTTATGAAACCATACTTGACAGCTACAGCGCTTAGACAAATTAGTAGGTGGAGCACCGAAGGTGGTCTAAGTGTTAATGCGCAGAAAACGGATCTTGTATTATTCACTAGAAGAAACAAGATTCCCACATTTTCGCTACCACACCTTAACGGAATGGAGCTTAAACTGTCTGACAGTGCGAAATATCTGGGTGTTATTCTAGATTACAAACTGTCATGGAACCATAATGTACAATTTAGGGCAAACAAGGCTTTAATAGCCATATATACCTGTAAGAAAGCCATAGGTAAAAACTGGGGCATTAGCCCCGGAAATGCCTACTGGCTCTTCAATACTGTGATAAAGCCCATACTAATGTATGGAGCGCTAGTATGGTGGCCTGCACTAGGCAAGCCTACATACTGTAGTATAGTCAACAAAGTACTACGCACTTCAGCCTTGATGATCACAAGTGCCTTACGCACGACGCCATCAAAGGCTTTGTTTACAATGCTGCACTGGCTGCCAGCCGATCTAATGGCCAAACAACTGGCCCTGAACTCAGCAGTAAGACTTAGTGCAGCTGGGACATGGAAATCGAAGAATTTCGGCCATGCGACTATTTTGGGATGTGTGCGCATATCGACCATCCCGGAAAATATTGATTATTGTGCACCCTCAGCCATGCCGACCAGAAGGTTCGAAGTATCAACTTCAGGCACGTCATCCATGATGACACATGAAAGTCATCAAGAAAACGTGCTTGAGGTTTACACAGATGGATCTAAAACGGACATTGGAGTGGGGGGAGGCGTTTTCATTCCTTACTTTCAAATAAGGATGAGTTTTAGGCTACAAAATCATTGCAGCACTATTCAGGCTGAAATTTCTGCCATAAAAAGAGCGGCAAATTGGCTAAGGTATCACAGGATATATGGTAAAGATATCCAGTTCCGTACTGATAGCAAGGCTGCGATAAATTCCTTATCGGGCGTTTATACTACGTCCAGTTTGGTTCGTGAATGCCGGACATCTCTAGATGAGATGGCGAGACATTCCAACCTGGAACTCTTTTGGGTGCCAGGGCACGCGGGAGTGCCCGGAAATGAAACTGCGGACGAACTGGCTAGATCTGGAACCTACCTTAGGGACCAGGAGATAGATCAACTAGTCGGTGTTCCGCTAAATTGCTGTAAGGATAACATACAGCAGGAATTACTGGGGGCTGCGCAGACCAGATGGTCGAACGAGCCCACCTGCACGACCTCGAGGCTTCTATGGCCTCAGTATGACTGCAAACGTACTGCAATCCTGCTGAGAACCCCTCGAGGTCAAATAGGCACATTAGTGGCTGTGCTGACAGGGCATTGCATTATAGGTGCACACGCTAGGAGATTGAATCTACCGCATAATGACTTCTGTAGAAGTTGTCAGGATGAGGAGGAAGAGGAAACAGTGAAACACCTCCTCTGTCACTGTCCGGCCCTATCTATGGAAAGGGCGGCGCTGCTAGGCAGCTCGATATTACAAGACCTCACAGACCTATCGGGCTGCGATACTAACAGGATAAACTCATTTATCCGGCTCTCCGGTTGGTTTTTGCACCAAACCTAAAGTGGGGATCGGTAGGTATCTATCCTGCTCATCCCTCTTTCGGGCGGCACAACGGGACCTAAGGGACCCAAGTGAGTCGGCTTTTCCCCTTTTGCGTAGCCGGCGACCCGTGCAACCTAACCTAACCTATACTTGACAGCTGTAACTCATAATTGGTCGAATGCACATTTTATATAACAATATTTTGTTTTTCATATTCAATTTAGATCTTCTGTTGAGTATGGGAAACAATGCCCGACCACACTTTATAGCTTTTTCACAAATTTGGTTGACATGTTGCTTAAATGTTAGTTTTTTATCCATTATAATGCCCAAATACTTGATTTCTGACTTTATAGGTATAACATTCCCACGGCACAACATAGATTGAGAAGGTATGCGTTTTGGCGACTTATTATATGGAAAAATAATGGCCTGTGTTTTATCATCATTGACCTTTATTTTCCATTTATTAAAATATTTTTGGCTTGAATTTAAGCTCTCTTGCATTTTCCTAACTAATGAATTAGATACCTTACCGCTGCAAATGAAAGCACTATCGTCTGCATAAAATGCTTCCTGATCCCTGCGTAGAGTGAAAGCTGACGTGTATAACGAATAAAGCGTAGGTGACAAAACGGAACCTTGCGGTAGACCTGCGAGTATGTGTTTTTCATCTGATGAGATGCGCTCCACGACAACTACAAATGAACGTTGGTCTAAAAAGCTTTGTATGATTTTTTGTAAATATAAAGGAAAACTAAAAGAGTTAAGTTTATACAATAGGCCATTATGCCATACTGTATCGAAAGCCTTTTCAATGTCAAGAAATATAATACCTGTACTTCTACGATTTCTTTTATTATTCTCAATAATATTAACCACTCGTTTGATTTGATGTACCGTAGAGTGCTCTCTTCGGAATCCAAACTGCTGCTGATGTATAATGTTATTCTGTTCTGAGAACTCTACGATTCTTTTGTGGATTATTTTCTCAAAGACTTTATCCAACAAGCTCAAAATGCTTATTGGCCTATAGCTGGAAGGCAATTTTGGATCTTTTCCAGTTTTGAAAATAGGTATAACCCTGGCCTTTTTAAATCATGTATATCAAATTACATGAAATATTGGGACATCCTTTATATTATAATTCCTAATATTTATACTTGTTATTATACCAGAGAAAGAAGTGGACATTCTGCCTAATTTTAAGTGTTTGTGTTTAATGGTTCAAAAGATAGGGCCATATAGATCAAATTACATAATTTATGGGGACACCCTTTAATTTCTAAATTCTAATTGTATACTTAATATAGTGGACTTTGCAATACAAGTTCCTTGTAAATTTTAGCTATCTGTCTATAACAGTTCAAAAGTTTGGCCACATACATACCCTTTTATTTCCAAATTCAAATTTTATACTTTTTGTTATAGCGGACTTAACAATACAGGTTCTTTGTATATTTCAGAGGTCTATGTACAATTGTTCAAAAGTATGGCCATATACATCAAATTAAATGAACTATTGGAGCACCCTTTAACATTTTGAATATTTATACATTTTATTATAACGGTCAGAGTAATCGACATTCTGTCAAATTTTCAAGGTTTTGTCTATAACAGTTCAAAAGATAGGCTCAAATAGGTCAAATTACGTCACCTACGGGGACACCCTTAAATTTTAAATTTATTTTTTTATTAATTTCTGCTGTTGGGAGCAATAGCGACACGCAATTTTTTAAAAAACATGTATGTTGTATGGGGACACATTTTTAATATAATGCACTGATTTTAAAATGGGACCAACCAGAAAGCATAACCTTTCAAATAAAGAAAAAAAAATTAAAATCGGTTCAGAAATGGCTGAGTTCTGCGGTTACATACATAGAAAAAAGCAACATTCAGACGAATAGATAACCAACTTCCTTCTTTTTTGAAGTCAGTTAAAATTCCTGCTGTATTGTCCTGCTCTGAATTAATAAACCTATTATTGCTTTATCAGTAGTTGTTTAAACGGCTCTTCTGCTGACGATGGTTTTTCTCAGCGAAAAATTGAAAAAAAACTTGTGATTTCATACAAAGAGCAAAAATGTTTTCCACAGCGCAAGTTTATTTGCGCAAGTCTAATTTTTGACGAAGAGAGAGGGATGGATACTGACTAATTTAAAAAATTTTTACTCTCCCACAAAAAACCAACCTGTCATTAGAAAACTAGCCCTGTGAAAAACAGATCTTATTGCTTTCGAAATTAATTAAATTTTTATTAGTTTTTGTTTAAATCATAGTTCATTTTACGTTAAGGCTGAGTATTTCATTAATTTGAACCATATAAAGATACACATTCGAGCAATGGTCAGTATGGTGGCAAGAAATATCAACGTAGAATGATCAATTTTCGAAGAAAATTCTCTTCAGGCACATTTTCACCTCAGTAGATTCGTCAATAAGCAGCTTGGGCGAATTATAATCTAAGAGTGATTGTCGAAAAACCAATGCACCCATAAAAGGCGATTTATGGGCTGGTGGCATCATTGGGACGTATTTTTTCCAAAATGAGCCGGTCGGGCAATTACTGTGAATGGTGTTCGCTATCGTTAGGTGATAACGTTTTTTTTTTATGGCCGAATTGAAATATATGGATGTGGACGATATGTGGTTTCAACAGGACGGTGCCACTTCCCACACACATATCGAAACAATGACCCTTTTACGTGACAAATTCAATGGCCGTGTTATCTTACGTGGTGGCGATGTCAATTGGCTGCCAAGATCATGTGATTTGACACCGTTGGACTTCTTTCTTTATGGCTATTTGAAAGAAAATGTGTACGCCGATAAGCCAGCAGCAATTCAAGAGCTAAAGGATGAGAAAATTCGGCACATTAACTCATAGAACTTCAATTTTGACTCAGCGTCATCGAAAATTTGGAGAATCGGATGGAGATGTGCCGCTTAGGTCGCTGCGCCATTTGGCCGATATTTTGTTACATACATAATTGAACCATACCAATATTATCAAAATAAAAAGAATTGACAATAATTTCCTAAATAATTTGTGTTTTTTTCAAAATCAACCACCCTTTACTTTCCTCACTCTTAGTGTACCATCTTAACTGACACCAACTGTATAAAAAAAACCACTCGAATACAAACTAATAAAAGTTCATTTGATGATTTTAGTTTATTTATGGAAATTTCTGTAAAGTGGCAGAATAAACTTGGAGAAACTAAATAGCCTCGAAAAACTTTGTATATTTTAAAAAACAATCAATAAAATGAGGTTATGTTCTATAATGTAAAGAAATTATTAAAAATAATTTAAAAACAAAGAAAGTAGGTACAAAACGGGAAGCAAATATAACTATAATACTTACCAAAATAGCCATACACATTTGAGACTAACTAAAACAAGTTGGGCGTTGTGAAAATCGTGCAATCCAAAAAAAAAACCAACGTACAAAATTTCACAATTTAATTAAATAAATTGTAGTATGTAAAAGTTATTTAAACAACCACTCCTTTGATTAGTTTATAAAATAACAAAAATTCAGCACAAAATGTTTAACACTTAAAATTTTTATACGTAATTCAACACTGTGAAAACACTTAAAAGTAAATTTTTAAAAGGATTTAATAATCTTGAATTTCATAAGGCAGTCTGATTTCTGCTATTTCTTTTAAACCCTTCCTTCCTTGTATACGAATATCTTTTTGTTTTTTGTTAATTTAAATATAACCTCACTTTTTATCAAAGTATAAGATTTTTGCACTTGTTTTGACAAGAAAATTCGTTTTATTTAAAGTTTAATTACTTTCTGGACAAATCACCTCAACAATGACTTCTTTTTGTTGTAAAATTAGAAATTTAATTATCTTTCGCCAGGAATAGCTGTGCTTAATTGATTTGAAAATATACAATTATAAACCACTCTTTGTGAATTACTCAAATGTACTAAAACAAACTTTGACAAATAATTATTACTCTACGAATGTGAATGTTAAAAGAGAAATGGTAAAATTGAATAAACTGAAAACTGTATATAGGTGTTTCTTTCTAATGACATTTCAATAATCACTAACAGGGTGCTCATTAATTTTTATTTCTACCAGCTGTTTAGCTGATAACATTTAAACCAACATATTTATAAAATTTAAAACTTAATTAAAACGTATTTTAGAAATGTATTTCGAAATTTATTTTGTTTAAAAAATTTGTTTTGAAATAGATTTCAAATATATATTATTTTTTATGAATTTGGGGTGAATGTGTACATATATTGTGATATTCAGATATTTTAGATTAAAACGTACCAAGGCAAATTCAAACCTTTATGAATTTATACATGTATAAATTTACCTGGAAAGCTAGCATTAAATTTATGCACAGATAAATCCAAGATCATGGTATTTATTAAATGTTCATTTAATAAATTTCAATAATAGGAATTCAGCATATATAAAGATAGAAAATTTTGTTATGACTGTTTTTGTGTATTTGTCAATTTTTTAATAGTTTTTAATTATTGTACATAATTTGAAATTTTTCCAACAAAATTCTACATCGTAGGGATTTTTCCGAAATTTTTTCGTTTCCCCTAAATGTACCAAAACATCAAGTTTAACACGGCTATAACATTAAAAGTCCTTCATTAATATTGGCTGAAGTATAGACCTAAAAGAAACAAATTAAAAAATGGGTATATATATATATATATATATATATATATATATATATATATATATATATATATATGTATATATATATATATATATATATATATATATATATATATATATATATATATATATATATATATATATATGTATATATATATATATATATATATGTATATATTTGTATGTTTATAATTTAAATTAAATTTTGAAAATTTATCAAATAGTCCAGCATTAATCAAAATATAAAATAATATCAAAACACATAAATGGACTAACACATTATATGAATTTTATTTGAACTATTTTTGAATTCCAAAATTAATTATTTAGGCTTAAGTTCTTAATTATAGAGATAAAGAAAAATCTGCAGCAAAGCAGAATGCATTTTCTAGACAGCTACGTCCGTCATCAGTACTCTTCGTATCTATCTACCCGGTAGTTTCAATTGTTATTAATTTTCGATTTAAACAAACTTATCAAAGAAATTGAATATGAGAAATTTTAATTTTACATTATATTTCATAGGAGATAGAGCTTTTTGAAATTGTTTTACACTTACGCGTAGCTATCTGGACTAACACATATTAACAAAAAACTAAACGGCAACTTGATCAAAAATTATATTATATCGTCGCGTTTCTTCTTAAACCACGTAAGCGACATTTTTTCGAAATTCGAAGTGGTTTTTATTGTAGAAAATAGCATTTTCCACCAGACTACATTCTCATCTTAACAAGTTTGTATGAAAAATAAATAAATCCATTTTCAAAACCTCGTAAGCGCCATACAAATGAAATTTGCATGCAAAATATAATGGTTTTTATATTTCAATTTGGAAATGTTAAAGTCTCAACCACTAAGTTTTTTGCATTGAAGATTAAACAAATCATGAAAGTCTCAGGCCAATTGGAACATTTTTAGTAAATTCAAAAGTTTTTTTTATTGATAAATACAAAAATAAATATTTATTTACATAAATTTGCAAATTTGCTGTTTGCGCCAAAACCACGTAAGCGACATATTTGGCTACAATTAATTGTAAGTAACAAATTTAAAAAAAATAAGTTTCTGTACCCTTTAGAGAGTCACACAGCAGGAAGGATAAAAAGTTGTTTGTATTAATGGAAACAATTTTCTAAACCGTTCAGAAGCTTCCTAATATCTGCACCTGCTATAAAAACATTATCTTCCAAAATTTGATAGGAATTTTTACGTTAGCAATTTCAAAAGTTTTATTATCCCTAAAGCAACAGATCCTAATGCTGACATAATTAATTGGTATCAAAAATTAAAAGACTATCTTTTTAGGGTGGTACTCAATTCTAATTTTACGCTCGGCTAGAAAATTTGGTGTAGTGTGAAACAATGCATCGCTTACATATTTTTCGAGTATAACCAAAAGAAGTTCTACATCCTAAACATTTTTTCGAATTTTTTTTGCTCGAAAATAAAACTTGTAATATGACCCAATATTTTACCAAAGTAAAAACTATAATAACATTAAAAATCCTTCATATTATCTGAAGTACAGACCTAAAAGAATCTTTATTCCAGGATCTAAATATATAGGAGTTTAGTTTACACACATAAGTATATAGTGCGAAGAATATTTACTTGTACTAACAGGAAAAATTTTCTAAACTGTTGCAAAAACCAGAAACTGTCTGAAATCCGCAGCTGTTACTTAAACATTATTTCAAAAAATCAGATTAGTTTTTTACGTTACGCGTTTCACAAAAACTAAAATAATCTTTCTTTTGGTAGTACTAAATTCTAATCTTACACTCCGCCAGAAAACTTATTGTGGTTTCAAAGGGTATAATAATCTAGTGTTTTGTAAGTATACGAATTATTCCCCTCGGGCTGGCGGCTAGTAACAAGCTCATAGTTAGTCTGACTGCCTAATTTAAGTCAAGCACGCTCTAGATACCTGTTCCCCCAGACTTAATTGTGAAAATGAAGCTTTGCGTGGGTAGACGATTTTCTCCATTTTTGGTAATTTTATAACTTTAATTTTTGAAAATTTATTATACTATTAGTAATAAATTGAATCCTATTAATATAATGAAACATGACCGTTAGCATCTGTCAGCCTTTGAAGGAGTACACGAATACGAATACTTTTTAAGAGTTTAATCTTTCAAAGCACTTTTTAAGTAACTACGAGGACCAGAAAATTGCTTAGATATAATCAGATTACCTTAAACCCCCGTCTTCATTTGCTATCAACATGTCCTAACAAAAGTCAAACTTCATATAAAAAAACAGTAGTATTAATAATGTTTTTTTTTTTCAATGGAAGTTTGACTTTTGTTAAGACATATTAATGACTAATGGAGACGCGGGGTAAACAATAATGTGGTAGTATGTATAGAATACGGAAAAAAACACTTACAATAAATAGATTTTAAAGTGTTTTTCTAACATTTGAGTGCTATTACCTATATTTAAGGTAGAGAAAAAAATTTTAGCTTTTAATGTGTAATATTTGTAGTTATCCGATGTTTACGTTTTACGTATGGTTTACTTTTTCTTTGCTATTGATGGAGATCTTGCAATCTAATAAAAATACAAGCCTGTAAAATATATAAATGTTTGATGTGTGAACTGAACACATCACCCGGCTAATCAGCTGTATTTCTTCATTATGAACTTCATAACGTAGTTTAACAACAACAACAAAACAGATGGGAGCATAATTTAATTGACTTTATTTTAAAAATAAAAAATTTATGAACGGTTTTTAAAACTATAATTTTTATAATATAATATAAAATGTTGGCTCCTATTAAGCACCTTTTACCAACGAAACGTATTATTTTGGCCAGTGGCTCACCCAGAAGAAAAGAATTAGTCCAACTTATAGTAAGTTTATAGTTGGGAAAAATGTTTATAACGCCAAATAATTTCATTATTAGGGTCTTAATGCCGAACTAATACCTTCAACATTTGAAGAGAACTTGTATCCCGGAGACTTTAAAGATTTCTCACAATTCATAGAAGCTACTGCCTTGGGAAAAGCTGAAGAAGTTTATAATCGCTTAAAAAATGGTGATAATCCAGAGGAACTTTTGGTAATAGCGGCGGATACAATGGTCACAATGGGTTCGGAAATTTATGGAAAACCCAAAGACTCGGGCGATGCAGTTCGCATGCTGAAAAAGTAAGTTTCAGTTTTATATACTTAAGCAAAACTGTAATTTATTTTCTTTCAGTTTATCGGGTAAATGTAATCGTGTCTTTACGGGTGTGGTATTAAAACATTCCAAAGGTATAATTTCCTTTACTGAAACGGCTGATGTGCACTTTGGTAATTTAAACGCTCAACAAATACAAGATTATGTAGATTCCGGTGATCCATTGTAAGTATAAATGGAACATATTTTACCCTTTTCTAATTGTGTTCTTTTTTTTAGAGACAAAGCTGGTGCTTATGGTATTAAAGGTCCTGGTGGTTCCCTAATTTCGCGTATTGATGGCGATTTTTACTGTGTTGTGGGTTTGCCTTTACATCGCTTGTGCTGTGAACTAAATAAAGTTTTTCTGGAGGATGTGTAAATTTGTATATTTTTTTTCGTTAATGTAATTTGTTTTTTTTTTAATTTAAATGCAAATATTTAAAATAAAACATGTTAATTGAAAAAAAAACAATTTCTTTTTTCGTTTTTTAATTAGTGATATAAAATCACATGTATTAGCAATTTCAACCTTCATTCTAATTTGGCAAAAAGGTCGTGTCATTAATGTGATATAAATTTTAAATTACAATTACGATTATAAATAAATAAAATAAATTTATTTTTATATTTTATTCTTGATAATTTTTAGAAAATAATAGCTATTCAAAAAATTATTAATTTTTTATTAATTTTTTTTTTAAATTATTAATTTTTTGAAAACGTTACGTGGTTCTTACGATTACTGATTATTTTTTAATTATAGATTTTTATACAATTTTTTTTTAAATCTGATTTTACAATGCAGTACAGGGATATATAATATTCTAGTTAAAAAAATAAAATTTGTTCTTAAAAATACAAAATAATCGGCCCTATTCCCATTGGCGTTTAATTTAAAATTGTCTTTTCTATGTCGTTGTCGTTTCGTTCCTAAATTCGTATTCTTGAAATATGTATATTGAAACGATGAAGAAACGTTATCGAAAACAAAAAGAAAAATAAATAAAGTGTAGTAGCACTGCAATTTTTTGTGTTATTATTTATGACATTTTTGTAAATTTCTGAAAAGTTTGTTATTTCTTTGTAAGTTTTAACAAAATATAGCGAGTACTGAATTTTATTTTTCAAGTTCAAGTGATCATGATGACATAATGGATATAAATATACATCCGAAGATGCTAAGACAGAACGTTAACATTTTTGCCATCTCAGACTCAGTGCCGGATTAAACGAATCGGAGGCCCTAGGCCCTTGAGAGTATGGGGCCCTCTTTTTTCCTGGGGCCTTATTTAATCCTAAATTTTATCATTAATAAGCTTCAAACAACCTATTCGTGTCATTTCAAGGATCTAAACACACTTTCTACACTTTCGTTCGCTGAACTCGTTGATGATATCTTTAAAATCAATTTCACGAAGAACATCTGATTCAATGGACATCAAACTTAGCATGTCAAGTCGTTCTTGACCTATAGTACTTCTTTGCTCGTTTTTGATGCGTTTTAGCTTCGAAAAAGATCGCTCTGTTGAACAATTTGTAATCATGAGAGTTAAAAAAATGCGAAGAGCAATTTCGACATTTGGAAAAACAGCTGCAAGATTATCTTGAATCAAACTTTCGTAGAGTTCAGAGTGTGTGAATTTTGGCTTTGATGGAAATTTTGATTTCATAAAAGTGTGAAACTGTCTGAGTTCAAGGTAAAAATCTTCGAAATCGTCAAAGTAAAATTGAACCAAATTTGTAATCTTTTCACGGCGATCATTTTCTGCCAAATCAAAATCAGCCATAAATAAAAATCTTTCTGAAACCTCTAAGTAAACTTTGCTTCGACGATTGATCTCGATCTTGAGAGTATCGACAATTATAAGGAAACCGTTGACGCGAAAATCGTCTCGAGGATTTAATACAACTTCTGCAGCATCACCATCGTTGGGTTGTTTTTTTCTTCGTCGAACTCGCGGTACAATGTAATCTGTATCAGGCAAAATTAATCGAGCTTTGTTTTCAAATTCCTCAAATTTGTCTCTCATCTCATCTAACAAATTTTCTAGCGATGAGTACAATAACGCGCATGTAGCCAGAATAATTTCTTCTGACTGTAATGCTTTGCTTGTTGCCCGAAAGTTGTTCAAAATATCGCTCCATAAAACAAGCATGAAAACAAATTCAAAGGTTTGAATTTTATTCGCAAGACATTCAGCTTCGTGTCTACAGTCTTTTTTTTTGTGAAGAATCATCAGCAATTTCATTTAATGCTGCTACAATTTCGTTGAAAGAATTGACAATTGCCTGAGTGGCGTTCGCGTGAGCTTCCCAACGAGTTTTGGATAAAGATTTCAGTACCTTTTCGTTTTTGATATATTGATTCAGAACTTGCCACCGGTGTGTTGAGCTTGAAAAAAAAGTGTACAACGATTATACGATGGAAAAAAAGTCAACCGCGAATAAGGAGCATTTAACGGCGGTTTGTCCAACTAAGTTAAGCGAATGCGCCGCGCAAGGTAAATAAATCGCGAATTCGTTCATATTTAACAAGATCGCTTGCATACCTGCGTAAATACCTGACATATTCGGGGCATTATCATAAGATTGGCCCCTGCAGTATTTGAAATCTAAACTGCAAACATCGCATACAAATTGCAAAGCTTCATCAGCTATTTTTGTACCTTTATGACCGTCAAAGTTTAAAAAAGTTAAAAATCTTTCGACAGGTTTCCCATTCTTAGAAACGTATCGGACAACTATACTGAGTTGATCAACATGAGCGATATCTGGAGTTGAATTGACTGAAAGACTAAAGTAACGCGCGGCCAAAATCTCGTTTACAATATGAGATCTAACTTTTAAACCCATAATGTTGATCAACTCCTCGCAAATTGTTTTTGATAAATAAGAAGGATGCCCTTTTCCTCGGTCTGCAAAGTTTTCAATGTGATTTTTCAAAAAGGGGTCAAATTGCGCAACAAGTTCGAGTACACCTATGTAAAATCCATTATCTGGAACGCCAAAATGCTCGTTTGATCCCCGAAAAAGTAATCCTCGTTCAGCCAAGGTTATGATGACTGGTATCAATCGTCTGAGTACTTCCTTTCTTTTTTTTTTTTTCTTTTTGGTAGTCAAGTTGAAGTTTGTCGGCAACATCTCCACAATTCTGTCGCCTTTGAATGTAAGTCAACATACATTCTCTGTGAAGAGATCCATAATCGTTTTGATGTAATTGAAAAACATTTTTCGAATCATTAAATCCTTTGCCGGTAAGTTTGTTTTGTTTGTCTTTTGGAGCGAACATTTTACACACAAAACAATAGACACAACCAGCTGTTGGAGAATAAATCCGCCATTCGCGTTTGAACCTCTCTTCATTTGCCTTTTTTCCAAAAAATGTTTTTTTGAGCAACTTCTTGCTCTTGTCTCTGCATCGTAATACCTACGTGACTTCTCAAATGGTCCAGAGTGATTTTGGCACATGTTTGGACCATGATTGACCCAAAAATTTACGTCACCGGCAGTGAAATCACCCCGTTTGAAAAAATAAAGCAAAATTAAATTGAAAGTAAAAATTTAAAAAAATTTTGAAAAAAAATTATCTCAAGTTTTTTGGGGGCCCTTGCTCGAAGGGGGCCCTAGGCCGTGGCCTAGTCTGGCCTATTGGATAATCCTAGTCTGCTCAGACTTAAGGTACGAAACTAGATTAGTAGTGATTTTACTTTTTCATGGTCGGCGAATATCAATACGTTTCCTTTCGGGATAATTTATTTTTCAAATTTTAATAGGTTTGACACCGCTTCCTCCAATGGGGACAGTCGCACCTGCTAATAACAGCCTGCTTTGGATTCAGAGCTTCCTTTTTATCTAGATTGATTTTGATAAAAAACATTTTAATGGACATTTTCTCCTAATTTAGTTTTACTTTATGCCAACTTTCTCCATCAAAAACTGGAGGCCCAAGGCATATTTAACAAGGTGATAGCGTAAGGGAGAGGAAATTTCAGCAAAAACTTTTTTAAATTTTTTTTATATGGATTTTGACAGTAAAATAGATATTATTCTCTCTTAAAAAACCTGATTAATGTCAAACTCCATATAAAAAAAATTTAAAAAATTTATTTATAATATTAGCTCCGCCTTGTGCAGTCACCTGGTTAAACATGCCTTGTGGAGGCCCGAAGAGATTTAATGTCTCGGCAGTTTCGCATAAAAAATCACAAAACTTTAGGGTTTTATGACCTTTCGAAAACCCTTAGCATAGGCGTCATGTTTTTCCAGTTAAAAAATAAAATTTCGAACTTAACCGTTTTCTTTGAAATCCCTGCAAGTCCATTTTGACAAAAAAATAGTTATTAAATAATAAAATAAATACTATTTACTATAAACTATAAACTTTTTCAAAAAAAAAAAAAAACATAAAATTTTCATTGTTTTTATCATAACAAATTTTCGTATTTAAAGATTTTACAAATTCAATTGCTTAAACAATGAAGTAGGTCACCTCCCCTAAAGAGATACTACTACTTAGTTCAAACATTTACTACATCATTTCTTTAGTTATTTTTTATATCTGTGAAAAGATTGTAAATGACTTAAACATTGTTATAGTCTCCCGGAATTGTGGCCTTTTCCTTCTAATTATAGCATATCAGATCACTGACATCACAAAATATAAAATATTTTAACTTGTAGACGCCTAAAAGGAAATGCTGCTAAAAAAGCAGGTTCTTAAGCGATAACAACTCGTCATTCCCTTACAAACCTGCATACAGCGTAGCAGTATTTTACAATGGGAAGAGTATAAATAATTTGAGTTGAGTGGCAAATGTTGAAATTAACCATTTTTATTTTTAAAATATTTAATAAAAACTTCCCAAAAGAATTGGTTTGATTTAACTGATATCGCTTAGTTAATATTTTGAAAATGTAAGATTTTTGCTGTTTGTCAGAGTCCTTTTGAAGTTAATGGAAGTATAAATTTTTGTTAAGCGGATTTCAAAATTGGTAACATTATCAATTTAAAGAAGTAAAAGTATATTCGGCCGTGCCGAATCTTCTATACCCTTCACCACGGTGATTTTATTTATACAGACATGTACAGCATTATCCATATTGTTAACTCTTTACTTAAATAAAGTCGTATGAGAAAAAATCATTATTCATGAGTTAAAGAAATAGAAGACAAATGAAAAAAATTCCGTTTGCTACAATTGTCGCCGTGTTGTCAGCTACTTAATGATATTGAAGCCGACAGCTACATCGTAAACTCTGACATTGATGTAGAAATACTTATTTTGCTTTTATAAAATTAAATAACTTTTTCAAAAAATTATAAATATTTCCTCCAACACTTTTTGTTTGTATATGAATTTGTAATTTACAATTTTGTGACATTTTCTTTTGTTGAATAAAATAGAAATTAGACTAAGTTGACGACAGCCACAACGGTGACCGTGTAGCCATGTAGCTTTGCTGACTTCAAAATAATTGTTTTATTTTTGACAGTTTGTAGTCGGCATCCTGATCATATCTATGTGTTTAATGCACCTAGGTTTTAAAACAGAGATATCATCTATTTAAAAATCAAACGCATTTAAAAAAAATATGTTACTCTATATACACACATACATACATATGTATATTCTTAATATTAAATATATGTTATGTTACAGTCATGATTTTCATTTTCAAAGAAATATTGAAATTTTTGCTTTAATTTTTCGAAAATTGTGTGTAAAAATTTTTTGTAAAAATATTTTTTTTAAATTTTTTTGTAAAATTTTATTCGAAAATTTTTTGGAAAATTTAAAAAAAAATTTTGTAAAAAATCTTTTTAAAATGCTTTGTAATTTTTTTTTTTTTAAAATTTAAAAAAATATTTAAAATTTTTTTAAAAAAATTTTTTTCAAACATTTTTTTTTTAATTTTATTGAAATTTTTGGTTAAATTTAGGACCTTTCTGCAATCTATATTAAGTTAGAATGGTCAGACTAAAGCAAAAAGAAATCCTTACAAAAAAAAATATCATCATATTGACACATGGGGGGGTCCTTTTAACTGCTGCTTTTTGTCAGTGGGTACCCTGTGGGTCCATTGGCTACCTCTATGCGTATTGCTTTCTATTAAGGTCTCTAATATAATTCAAAGCAGAAAAACCCTACCAATCTAAAAACAAACAAAAATCACCCCTCGCAGGGTTTATTGATCCCCCGAGATCTGTATGCACTCCTTGCGATCTACCTGTCGCAGTCTAATATTTATTTGACAAAAAAGGCAAACCAGAATCATTAAGGCCGAAAAAATTAAAAAAAAAACGTAAAAAAAATATAGGTGGGCGTGGTTTTTGGCCCGTAGCGTCCAAAGGCATGATCCGATGTTGCTGAATTGCAATACCAAAATTTTCGAAACTATGGCTGACAGATTGGTGTGCTTAAATTTTTTGTATCTCTTCTGGTGCCTTGGCAAATGACATTACCACACTAACACGGACAGACGGACAGAAGGACATAGCTTAATCAACTTCTCTATGTATAAGGATCCAGAATATATATACTTTATGGGGTCGGAAATGAATATTGTAGAAATTACACACGGAATGACAAACTGTATATACCCTTTCCACCTGTGGTAAAGGGTATAAAAAGTTATTATTTATAAAATACAGAACTATAAAATAAAATATAAAAATATTAAATAAAATACCGGGGCCGCCCCGAGGTTAGTAGGCGCCCGGGGCGAGATTGTGATCTGGCCCACTACACATTTAATTGGTCTAAATTAACTTATATTTCTCATATAATTTATTTTTTTTTTATTTTACACTTATATTTACAAAAGGGTTACATATTATGTAGTAAAAATAAAAAAAATATAAGAAATAGAATTTTTTTAAAACTTATATTTCGAATCAGGAAGTCAAAGAATGTGAATAAAAAAAGTTTCAATGAAATCTGGAATGGTAAACATTAACGTTTTATTTTTTTCCCCATTTTCTGCACAACGAAGCTGATGTTGATTACAAAAATATCTTTTTTGGGATATTTTTGGATAATAGTTATAAGCCTTTAATGGCAAGGGGATTTAAAAATTAAGTCAATCTTTTCGTTTTTATTTTTAAATTCTGGCCAAGAGGATGGATCCGAATTTATCAAGCCAACAGTATTAGGAGAAGAAATTAATATCCTTTTGTCAGCTTCATTCTCATTAATATCTTCGTCATTAGAATCTGAATCTGGTATTACTAGTATTTCAACATCATTAAGTGTACTCACGTTCTTTGATGACAGCCGAAGAAGTAGAAGGAGCAAATTAGGAAGTGAGCTTTAGGACCTTCTTAAAAACCACTTCAGTCGTTGCATCCTCTTCTCTTACTAATTGAATCTTTGTGCTCCAGACAGTTTTTTAAACATGATGGTAAACAAATATTCAGTTCGTAATAATCCTACTGAAAGTTTATGGTATGGTAATTGGTAATTTCAAATATAATATTATTGTTTTCGTGTATTACTTCTTTATTACTTTTTTTTGGCAATGGAAGAAACAATACTAACTTTTCAATAGTTAGCCGTTTTTAATTCGCACACCCGCCGTCGTCAATGTCACGGTTCATTGTACATTTGAAAAACAGTGTTTACACCCGGCAACCATTCAGCCACGAGTGGAGCATACATATGTAAGTATGTGCTCTTCTACGACTTATTGTTGTTTGTTTTAATATTCATAGATTACATTCGAATTCTTCGTCAAATATTCAATATTCGTGCTCCTATCCATAAATCCGACGGCGATTTTTCTTTCGCCCTTAGACAAGTTTGCGCCCCCTTCGCCGGCGCCCAGGGCATTCGCCCGTGCCCTTGGGGCAGCTCTGTAAAATACACTTAAACCACCTTTAAAGAAAACGGCTCATATGAACATTCATCATAATTTGTATGAATTTAAAACATTGCTTCAAGAATACCTGATAAAACAAAGAAATTGGTGTAAAATATAATTATAAGTAATATGCCCATTGCTATAACTTGCCAATTGCTAAAGTTAAGATTTTGTTGGAGAGATAAGTAGTTTTTCTTGATTATAAGTAAACCAAAAATAACCTTTAACTATGACGTTCATAGTTGTGTATGCATCTACTTTTGTGGAGTTTGTACATGTCATACCGTTTGACATATAAAAATTAAATTTAGTATGTGCCTTTGGTATATAGAGATGAAGAACTGTATAGTTTTTGGGCATAATCGGGAAAGGGCAAGGGGCGGTTTTCTTACCCCCAAATTGTGTAAGCGCTCTACTACTGGTTATACCGTATGACATATTAAAACGAAATTTGGTATTTGCCTTTGGTATATGGAGATGAAGAGCTGCATAAGTTTTGGACATAATCGGAAAGGGGCAAGGGGTAGTTTACTTAACACCGCAAACCGAAAATAATTAATTTTTCGATTCGAATATACTTTGAACTTTTATTCGTTATGTAATATATCCATAATAATATCTGTTTCCATTGTGTATGGTAAAGTTAAGTGTAGGCCACTCGATTTTTTTTTTAAATTACCGACAAAATATAAAATATTTAAATTTTAATTAAAAATATCAAACAAAAAGGGAAGCTTTGGGTTGTGGTTGATGATAATTGAATACAGTTTTTCTGGTATTCCTTTAGTCCCGTTCCACATTTGCAATTTTTCTTTTTGCAACACATCTTTCTGTTGATGGGAGAAAAACGAAAAATGGCAGCGGGTACGATGTTTCATGTACTTGAAACTCTGTTGCGACTCTTTATTGTTGTTGTTGTTTTATCTTTTGGACATGAGGATGACTGTACACAAGTATACAGTCGTCAGAAGCACAATTTTTAAAGTTTGGACACGAATGCAACTTCAAAAGAGAATTTAAAAAATGTTTTATAAACAAAAATTGCATGTGTGAAAAGGAACTTATCTGAGTTTGGTTGGTTAAATAGATGATGCTGAATCGCACGTAGCTGTCTAGAAAATTCATTCCATTCTGCTAGCGTCTAAAAATAAAATTTTCTAATTTTTTTCATTAAAATTAATCACCTAATTTGTAATTAAAATTCTTTCTTTCGAGAATAGAAAGAACTAATATGTATGCTATTTAAACATTATTTTGTAAAAAAAAAAACAAAATAAAACAATCACCGAAATCAAAGACTGGCTTGATAAATATTATGGGGACTCTGCACTATCCATTATAGGTTTTACAAATGTGTTTATTGAGTTGCGTTGTTGTTAGGTAGCTCTATAGTGGTCGTCACGCGAGAAATAGTCGATCCAAGGAATGATATTAGAGCATCGGAGAATGAGAGTGTGGGGTGGTTGAGGCTGTTAGCATTTTAATAGGTTGCATCACCTCTTCCATGCATAATTGGATATGGAAAAGATACACTCAAAATATTATGTACGTTAAATCAACTGAAAATGCAATTTAAAACAAATGAAAATTCTATTAAAAACCGGTCTACTCATTATTCATTTAAATCAAATGAAAAATTTCTTTATTTTTAAATGTTAAAATATCAACCACTCAAAACCAGTAAAATTAACTGATTTTTATTTTATTTTTACTGTCAAAAAATTTAACAACATATTCCGTCAGAATAATTGATTTTTCCGTTGTTTTGGGTTTTTTAACTGCAAAAAAATTAAGCCACAAATTCGGTAAAAAATAACCAATTTTACAGTTGTTTGTGTTTTTTTAACTGTAAAAATTTTAACTACAAATTCCGTAAAAATAAATGCTTTTTCCTTTGTTTTTACTATTTTTACACTAGCCATATTTCCCGAAAACAATAACAATACAGATTTTTTATCTTAAAAATATTTATTTTTATTTAAAAGCATTAAAGTTTTAAATTCATATACTTATTATACTCATAATATACATTTCAACTTCATAACGAATGCATTTTCTAACGACCTATGACGTTTCCGAAGCACATCTAGAAAATAGAAATTACAAACAATGTAATAAATACTTTAAAAATAAGCAAAATGTAAAGTTCTTACCTTTCTTTTGATCCTACATCAGTAGGAAGCAGAGCAGCAAATCGACTTGACGGAATTTTTGCGTAAGTTTGTGAGTTATCTGACTTCGGAAAAATTAAGAAAATAAAAATTAGAAATACAAGACAATTTAAAAATATTACAACTATTGTGTTATTTATGTAGAAATAAAATAAAGCTCATAACGCAGTGCAAAGGTGATTATACGGGCTTGGAAGGGCTTTAACCGTAAGTCTGAATTAAGACTCGTTTCTACGGGAATGAACAGACTTAACGTATGTAGCTGCTACCAGAATTGTAAAATGATTTTTCAAAATGGTCTTTGCAAGAAAATTAACATGAAATGAAGGCCTACTTTATGTTAAAATAGTTCGTATTGTTTCAGTTTTTATTTTTAATTAATTATTTAATGAAGTTTAAAAAGAATGCGTTTATTCTTCGTCTAATGTAACAAGTGATTTTTTAAGAGCTTGAGAACTTTTTTTTAAAAAAAAACGCATAAAATTTGCAAAATCTCATCGGTTCTTTATTTGAAACGTTAGATTGGTCCATGACATTTACTTTTTGAAGATAATTTCATTTAAATGTTGACCGCGGCTGCGTCTTAGGTGGTCCATTCGGAAAGTCCAATTTTGGGCAACTTTTTCGAGCATTTCGGCCGGAATAGCCCGAATTTCTTCGGAAATGTTGTCTTCCAAAGTTGGAATAGTTGCTGGCTTATTTCTGTAGACTTTAGACTTGACGTAGCCCCACAAAAAATAGTCTAAAGGCGTCAAATCGCATGATCTTGGTGGCCAACTTACCGGTCCATTTCTTGAGATGAATTGTTCTCCGAAGTTTTCCCTCAAAATGGCCATAGAATCGCGAGCTGTATGGCATGTAGCGCCATCTTGTTGAAACCACATGTCAACCAAGTTCAGTTGTTCCATTTTTGGCAACAAAAAGTTTGTTAGCATCGAACGATAGCGATCGCCATTCACCGTAACGTTGTGTCCAACAGCATCTTTGAAAAAATACGGTCCAATGATTCCACCAGCGTACAAACCACACCAAACAGTGCATTTTTCGGGATGCATGGGCAGTTCTTGAACGGCTTCTGGTTGCTCTTCACTCCAAATGCGGCAATTTTGCTTATTTACGTAGCCATTCAACCAGAAATGAGCCTCATCGCTGAACAAAATTTGTCACATTTGAACATTTCGAACCGAACACTGATTTTGGTAATAAAATTCAATGATTTGCAAGCGTTGCTCGTTAGTAAGTCTATTCATGATGAAATGTCAAAGCATACTGAGCATCTTTCTCTTTGGCACCATGTCTGAAATCTCACGTGATCTGTCAAATACTAATGCATGAAAATCCTAACCTCAAAAAAATCACCCATTATATGTATATCTCGGGTGATATAAGCAATTCATATTTAGTAAAGTTTCAAAAAGAAAGCACAAAACTGAAAATAGGCATTTTGTTGCTCTAAAAATTAGGTACAAAATTACTAAGATCGCAAAAAGAAGAATTGAAATCCGCAATTAAAGCGAAGCGCAAGACGTTCGACTTAAAGATATACATACATATGTATGTAACGAAGTGGCAGAGTTTCCACCTTTTTAACAGATTAAAATCTGTTGACCTGACACTTACTTTTTCTTAGAATCGGGAACGGTCTTACTTATAGCAACTGCAAGGAGCCTTATCCATGATGTTCTAAAAATGTTGGATGTTGGCCTACAAGATATCAATTTTACGATCTCAGGAATACTTCATTATACAAGATGGATGGCAGAAGCAATCTTCATACATACATACTCAAAAATACCCTCTTCACGAAACGGCTGAATATTCCTCAACGAGAATTGAAAGTATGTACATACATACATACATACATACATAAGTATGTACATACATACATATATTTTCTTTCTTTGGCACAAGATAAAACTAAGTATGGTCCCAACTGTATTTCATATGTACATATGTATGTAACTTATCAGCTCTTTTTATTAAAGTGACAAATTTTCCTTTTATGACTTACCATATAAATCGGGACTGCATTCGGAAACCCCTATAGTTTTTGGTAAATAGTTTTTATAAAAAACTTTTGAAACAATTTTTGTTATTTCGAATTATTTTATAAAAAAATCAAATAAAAAATAATTTTTTTTAGGTAGTCAAATAAAAACCATACTTTGTTACGCATATTTTTTTATTTTCTATTGAGTCTCTTTACGTTTTTCGGTTTTTTGATAGAAAACAAATTTAAAATTATATTTTTAGAAATAAAAAAATAACTTAAAATAATGACTGTAACGTAAAATCGGTATTTATAATCAGTTCACTTTTTAATGAATGTTAAAGTCAGTCAATAATTTATTTGATTTTCATTTTAAGTGTTTATTCATTTAAAAATAACAATACGGATTACTTTTTAAATAAACTACAATCAGTTACTGTAAAAATATTCTGAGTGTATATGCGCGAATAAGGCTTAGTGCAACCTGGACATGGAAATCGTCGAATTTCGGACATGCGACTATTTTTTGATGTGTATCAACTATCGCAGGCAATATATATTACTGATCACCCTCAGACATGTAGACTAGAAGGTTCGGAGTATCAATGTCAGGCACGTCGTCCATGATGATACATGCACGTCATGAAGAAGACGTGCCTGAAGTTTATACAGACGGATCTAAAATGGACAATAGAGTGGGGGAGGCGTCTTCATCCCTCGATTCTAAACAAGAATGAAGCTTAGGCTGCAAAACCAATGCAATACTGTTTAGGCCGAAATTTCAGCCATAAAAAGAGCGGCAAGCTGGCTAAGGTACCACTGGATATATGGCAAAGATATCCCGATCTGTTCCGACAGTAAAACTGCGACAACGTCTAGATTTGTTTGCGAATGCCGGACATCACTAGATGGGATGGCGAGACATTCGCACCTGGAACTCTCTGGGTACTGGGGCACACAGGAGTGCCCGGAAATGAAATTGCGATAACTTTCATCAGGAAATACTGGGAGCTGCGCAGACCAGATGATCATACGAGCCCACCTTCACGGTCTCGAGGCT
The DNA here is from genome assembly GCA_949628195.1 of Phasia obesa. Lineage (NCBI taxonomy): Eukaryota > Metazoa > Arthropoda > Insecta > Diptera > Tachinidae > Phasia > Phasia obesa. Next base: position 139,449,000 of record OX451216.1, on the reverse strand, counting down.
TCTGTGCCCTCAGTATGATTGCAAGCGAACTGCAATCCTACTGAGAACCCCTCGAGGAAAGATGGGAACAATAGTGGTAGCTGTGCTGTGCACTGCGTTAAAAGTGTCCACGCTAGGAAATTAAATCTTCCGTAATATGATTTCTGTAGAAGTTGTCAGGACGAGGAGGAGGAAGAGACGGTGAAGCAACTCCTCTAACAATACCTAGCCCAATCTACTGAGAGGGCGGCGCTGCTTGTCATCTCGAGACCTTGCAGACTTATCTGGATGCGTTATTAGGATAAACTGAATTATCCGGGCGTCGGGATAAGTTTTGCACTGAATCTAGAGTGTGGATCTGCAGGAATCTTCCTGTTCATCCCTCTTTCGGGCGTCACAACGGGACCAAAAGGACCCAATTGAGTCGGTTTCTCTATACAAATCCTGCGACCCCTGCAACCTAACTTAACCTATATGCGCTATGGGTGCCACAATCAAAATAATACAATATGGTAAAATTCCACGAGTTGGGCTACGAATTGATTTAAAGAAATTACTGGATGGTAAGAGATTTGGATCAAACGAACAAACGCCTTTTTTTTATGGCCTTGAAAGATATTACTTTTTGGTGGGGATAACAACTTTATAGAAGTTTGACTAAGTATATTGAGCTTAAAGGGGACTATATTACGAAATAAAATGCTTTTTTGCTAAAAGAAATCCTGCATCTAAAAAGTTACGGATTTATCAAACAGCACTCCTAAATGTAAAGAAATTGGGAATCATTAGGCATGTTTACAATGCTGTTTCTGCGCCATAAAACGAATGACAGTCGAAAGCGCAAAAAATCCAATATGAAGCCCGGCTTACTAAAAATATCGGCATCAAAGCTGATTATAAATAGCGCCAAAGTAATGATTTGTATTCGGTGGAATCACAAGGGCTATTAAAAGGGTTACAAGGCTATTAAAACTGTAATATAAAGATAACAGTACACCTTTATCGAACACAATTAAAAAGTTTAAAAATTAAAAAAAAAAAAACGGCCAGAATATGCGACCAGATACGAGTCTCTTTTTCCATGATGACATTGACCGGCAACACTATAGTGGACCAGTTTAAAACCATTTGGATAATAGCCCAAAAAATTGCCCCTTTTGAATACATACTATTTACATAGAATATCGATCAATGCACAACGCCCTAGCCTTCTCCATAGAACCAGTAATCAAAATTTGACTGATCTACCTCTGACGTCAAAAAAAGTAGTTTTAAAATATATTTCAGAAAGACGAGAAAAAATCGTAGCTTCCCAAGGACAATATTTTGAATAAGACCCATAGTTCTTTCGATAGAAGTTATCCTAAAGTAGTCATGGAGGTTCTCCTTGACCTCCTCTACACCTCTGACAATTCCGATAGAGGCGGCTGTCAAATGAAATGTCATTAGAACAGATTGAGGAGGGGCAGATAGGGGCAGTTGTAATGCAACCCACTGATGTGACGGTAAGAAGTTGGCTACAGTTTTAGTTAATAAAATGGAAAGGTTAACAAGTAAACCCATGGTCGATCTCATACAATCCGAGGAAAAATCTGGACGGAGTTGAAAAGCGTCACAGCTGCGCTAACCTATTTGGATTAAAACATATGAAGTTGTTTTATGTATGACCAAAATCGCTTTAGAGGTCTCCTCATGTCTCTAAGTAAAATTAACCTAAGTATGTTTACTCACTACCTTACAGGCTACTGAAGGTGTTTGGAAAAAAACCTCATCAGGGTAGGCATTGACAGCAACAGCCGGTGAAGATTTTGTGATCACGACGAAGAAATCCCCGAGAAGTGCTGGAAAGTATTGGGTACCGAGTATTTGCTACTTTTTTGTGTACTCAATAAACAAAAGTAGTAGGAAAGGTCGTTTCACACTATAATACAAGTATTAATACTTTTGAATAAAATGCAACCATAATCTAATCGCTGTTCAAAATTTTTCAAAAAGCAATATTAAGTCATCATGTCAGGGTTGCATTTTCCTCAAAAGTGTTAATACTTGTATTATATTGTGAAATGACCTTAATCGATACTTCTATAGTAGTATTTTAAGACTTAAATTGATTAGAATAATTGAAGACTACGACGAAGAAGGGTTAAGTACTATTGAGTACCCATTTTAAAAGTATTGAGTATTATCGAGTACTTGAAAGTAGTAGAAATTGCCAGCACTACTCTGAAAGATTGTGATGGTTTATGTTACAACAGATGCAACCAGCTGCGAAAGCATCTAATGGTGGCTGGGAATTTGCCAACCTATTGCAATCCTGAGATTTCTCAGAAGAGCAGCATTAGATGAGGTAGCTTAGCATCTGTCAACCTAACCTAACCTAATCTGTCAAGTGACACAATTTGTCTCTTTGGTCTCTTAAATATAGTGTACCTTTATCTTAAAAATAACTATAATTTCTCAAAAAAAAAAAAAAAAAAAAACAATAAGGCTTCATATGCATTTATTTTGAAGTCAGGCTTAAGTTTGTTTTTAGGGTTCCGTACCCAAAGGGTAAAAAAAAATATGCAAGCAGCAATTAAAACTTAGTTCGCTATATAAACAAGTCTAAAAAAATAAACCTAAAAATTAAAGGGTGTTCCGATAGTGGTGTGATTTGCATGTATAAGGCCTAATTTTTTAACCGTAATAGATAGACTCTTAAAATGTTTACAAATTGTATATCACTATGACCCCTATAAAAACAGTAAAATTAAAGGGTTTTCAGACAGTGACGTGATTTGCATGTATAACGCCTTATTTTTTCAACCGTAATTTTTTGAAACCGATGTGTTGCCACGGTTATGATGATTACTAAAAATTAAAGGGTGTTCCGACAATGACATGTTTTTCACGTTTAGTGAATTATTTTTTTAATCATAAAAGATAGACTCTTGATATATTTATAGAAAGAGAAATACCATGGCCGCTATAAAAAATAACAAATTTAAAGGATATTCCGACAGAGAGATGACTTGTACGTAAATAGCCTTATATTTTGATACGTAATAGATATATTCTTGAAATGTTTACAGTAGATGTTGTTCTTTGGCCGCTACAACAATTACTAATGACTAGAGGTTGGTCCATCAGTGACATGTTTTTCACGTATATTACTTTATTTTTTGAACCGCAATAGGTAGGTACCTGATATTTTTATAGAAAGTGTATTACCATGGCCGCTATGACAACAATTACTAAAATTCAAAGGGTGTTCCAATAGTGATGCAATTTTTTGAATATGACTTTAATTTTAAAATTAAAGGTTGCCCAATAAGACATGAAAAAATTAACAACTTGAATTTTTAAAGTTGTACTAAACATAGTACGGAACCCTATATGTGTGAGTCTAACTCGCACTTGACTGATTTATTTTATCTAAGTTGAGAGAATATTTTTCTCAATAAAAAATAATGTGACTAATTTTAAAGAAAAAGTAGTGCATTTTCTGGATCGTTACATCCGTCTTCAGCATTCTAGAGATTAATGAATATATCGTATTGTCTAGTAGTTCCATAATTTTTACAACTTTTAATATTTCAGGCCACTGTGCGATGGCAACTTTCAATATTTTTTATTTTTAATTAACAGGACTAAGATATAGATGAGTTGTTTTTAGAAACCTTTGTAGCCCTTTTATTATTTATGCAAAAATATATTTTCATTTGGTATTTAATATCGATAATCCAAAATCTGCAATTATTGCCAAACCAATCAATAATTTGAGTTAAATAAGTTTGCTGATCTAAAAGAAAATAAATATTAAAAAATATATACAAATATTATGAAGCACTAAGTTCCTAAAACTGTAATAAAAATATAACAGTTTTAAATAACACCACATCGTATTTTTGCAATTATTTTAGTCTGTCTAAGTGTAGAAGAAAAAAATTAAATAAAACTTAAACTAATTTTATAGATAACGAAACTCAAAAATAATTTTTACAACAAATTTGAAACTAAACGCGAGATAATAACATACAGCAGTTGTGATTTTAATCTGAATAAGTAAAGACCATAAAATCAGCAGTCTATAACATCTAACTAATTTATTACTTATTTAAATTTCAATTAAAAAAAAATAAAAATAAAATAAAACTTATTGCTGAAATGACACAACAATTGTGGGGTGGTCGCTTCGGTAAAAATGCCGGTAAAACTAATGAGTGTCTAGCCACGCTTAATTGTAGTCTACCCGTCGATGCTAGACTCTTTGCCGATGATCTAGATGGTAGCAAGGCATATGCTGAAGCATTAAAAAAGGCTGGCTATTTAAAAGTTGACGAATGCGCCACTATTTGTACGGGCTTAGAGTTAGTGCGTTATGATTGGATAGAGGGTCTTATAAAATTCTTACCCACCGATGAAGATGTTCATACGGTAAATGAACGTCATTTGATTGAACTGGTGGGAGAAGTAGGTCAACGTTTGCACACCGGTCGTAGCCGTAATGATCAAGTTGTTACCGATTTGAAACTATGGTTGCGCAAGGCTATACGTGAAATTTGTTCTAGCTTGCGTAAGCTTATGGAAAGTATGATGCAGCAATCGCAACAACATTTAGGTGTTTTAATGCCAGGTTATACACACCTGCAGAGAGCCCAAACTGTACAATTTTCTCACTGGCTATTGTCGCATGCGTTTGCCTTGCGCGAGGATTGTTTGCGTTTGTGTGATGTGCGTAGTCGTTCAAATGTTTTACCCTTAGGCAGTGGCGCTTTGGCCGGCAATCCCTTACAGATTGATCGTGTTTGGTTGGCAGAACGTTTAGGTTTTGCTGCCGTAACTGCCAATAGTATGCATGCTGTCGGTGATCGTGATTTTGTCGGTGAGTTATACATATTACACAACTTTCAAGTTCATGATGTTATCTTTGTAATAGGATTTTTTTTTCGCAAATACTAGTTGCTTCAACAACAGCAGCAGCAGAAATTGATAAGAAAACTTGCAAATATTTTCAGTTTGTTTGTAAATTATTCAACTAGTGCTAATAACATTAATAATTAATTAGTTGTAGAAACTAACTTTAGGAATGCGATAAGAGATCAGTGTTATCTGCTACTCTTGCTTTTAGATTTTAAGATAAAATTTATTTTCTGTTATGCATCACTCTTCTTTATTATGCGTTCTCGGGATTAGTTAGAGTAGCTATGACCACATACCTTGTGTGCGTCTTGACAATATTTTGTTCGATTTTTTAAAGTAATCCACACCAAATTTTAAGACTCTTACGTATTTAATTTATATAAAAGTACCTATCCCTGGATAAAATTCTAAAATTCTGAACATTTTTGTAAAGTTCTGTAAAAAGCGGACAGAAAATGAATTACTTATTATTTCAAAACAGCGCCATCTATTGCGTAACACTGCTGGAAATATACTGCTTTCAAACTTATGCTTGTAACAGAAGTTGAACAAGATTAACGTGGGCACCTGCCAGTTGGCATAATCCTACGGTGTTCTTACCACCGAGTGAAATTGAAGTGTTGACTAGCGCCCCCATTCTGTAGTATAACAACAATTTACGACTGCCACCCATCTCAATTTATGTGTGATACAGTCACAATGAGTAGCAATTTATATAATATGGCAAGCCTTAACCAAGGCAAGCCTAGATTCCATATTATAGCCTCTTGCTTAGGGGTTTGAAGACTATCCAAACTCCGTCTGTTGAGAGTGCAACAGCACACTTGATCGACCTTGCACCATACCTACATTAATCGATCTTAAACCCCAACCACCTCGTGTACCCCCGGGGGACCTCACCAACAACCGGTCACAGAGAGGATAGGCTCTCTGTGGGGCTACCGATTCCCGTGGTACCAGTCCTTTGGGCACTGGTCGGGCCTCGCAGAGGACCCGTGTGTTTTAAGACACAGACCTTTTCTTTCAGATTTAGGTTCTAGGAACCCTAGCGTCTGGTGCCCCTATTTTCCCCGAGTAAAGCGCGTCAAGGCATTTGAGAATGTACTGCAATGACAATTGGAACCCCCGGGGGATGCTTGTAACATGGAAGACAGTCTACTTACCCAATTTTTTCTAACAATAAATGAGCCTAAACCTGTTTAATATTGATTCTTCAAGTGGTCGCCGCAATGCAGCGGTCAATCCACCTGCCTCAGATTTATCTCAGGCAGCATACACATCTGATTTGGAGGTGCAGAACACATGTTTAGAAACAAATAGTCCTACAAATTAAAACTTTTAAATAAAGGCATTAATTACAGCTTTAAAGTTGAAACAATAATTTGCATACATGTAGATTAAAGCTGAGTACATAGTTCATGAACGACCTAGTTCAGTTGAAGTAATCACTTAACTGACCTAAGTGAACAGATCACCACCTTAAGCTCATATCAGCTCCTTCAGTTCAGTTCAGCTGATTAGTTCACTTCAGCTCATTAGTTCATTCTCCTCGTTAGTTCATGTGTAAACAACAAAAGCTTAAAATTAAAGGGTGTTCCGATAGTGGCGTGATTTTAGGGAAAAGTCCTTATTATTTGAACCGTAACAGAAAGAATCTTGAAATTTACACAGATTATTTAAAACTGTATTCGTTATATAAACAAATATATAAAATATAAAAAAATGGTTTTCAATTTTAAATTATTATCGATGTATATCGATGTTTTTATTGTGAAAACTATCGATATTTTGATAAATCGATATTTTTATTGTCCAACCATATCTCATACCATGTTTCCACGATATAACGAAGCACTTGATTCGCTCTCTGAATCATGATTGCGAATCATACCGTTTACACGACGCGTACGTGCTTCGTTCTGTTTGGATTTTAAATTTTTTTGCACGATTTTATTTTTTACCACTTTATATACTTTTGTTTGTGTTCTATTTATCAATTTTAAGTTGTATTTTAATTATTTGCTTATTTATTTATGTATATATAAGCACACATTTAATTTTATTTTGTTCTTTGTTTACATTTTTATGTAAACAAAGAGAGCTAGTTCAGATACACTTGCGATAAAAATTAGAGAAGAGACTCACCTCAAAACAAAGTGCTTTGCTCTCAAAATTTTGTATAGCCAAGCATGTTGGTTCAAACATGATTGAAGTGTGAAGCACGAATGAGAGAGCGAAGCATGAATATTGGACTCCGTGGAAACGTGCTATCAAACTCCTTTCATATAATTAGTTCAGCCCACCATACAGCCCCAGATCACCTCTAAAATTTCTTAAGCTTTTAAAAGAGATTAAGAGAAATTTTAAGGGCCAGTTTTTTTAAAAAAAATTTTCGTTTATGAAAAGCTTATGAAGAAATGTTTCCAAAATAGTTTTTCTATAAATAAATAATTTGTTGTTTTTTATCATAAATCTTCGAGTAATAAAAAGTTATTTTCTTTCTCTTTTTTATCTATCTTTCTTTTTCTCTGTCTCTTTTTGGTTTTTTTTCTAGTGGACTTTATTTACTGCTGCTCAATGACTGGTCTACATTTGTCACGTCTGGCTGAAGATTTGATTATTTTTGCCACCAAAGAATTTGATTTTATACAAATATCCGATGATTTTTCAACGGGCAGTAGTTTAATGCCACAAAAACGTAACCCCGATAGCTTGGAACTTGTAAGAGGCTTGGCAGGTAATCTTTGTGCCACATTAACCGGAGCAATGATGACCATTAAGGGAACACCTTCGACATATAACAAAGATTTGCAATTTGATAAACAATATTGTTTTGAGGCTTTCGATAAGTTGCAATTGGCTTTGGCGGTAACTGAGGGTGTAGTAAAGTCGATGAAAATTAAAATGGAAAAAATGGAATCAGCCTTAAGTGCAGATATGTTGGCTACAGATTGGGTAAGTTAAATCATTTATCTATAGCTACATAAACTATTTGTATATTATATTTCTTTTAGGCCTATTATCTTGTACGCAAAGGTGTACCCTTTCGCAAAGCCCATAACTTCATAGGCGCTGTGGTGGCCCATGCAGAACGTATGTCTTTGGAAATTACCGAGATTCCTTTGGAAGATCTACAACAAATTTGTCCTTATTTTGATATCGATATTGCCAAAGTGGCAGATTATAGTTCTAATGTGGAACAATATGATGTTATAGGTGGCACTGCCACCATTTCTATAACGGAACAATTAAAATTATTGGGAGAATTTATTAGTGGTTTAAAGAAGTTAGAATAGTTAATTATTCCAAGGCTTTATGTTTTTTTTATTGAAATCTTATCTTTATTATTTACACCAAATATATTTAATTAATTATTGTATATAACAATTTATTGATAAAATATTTAAAAATTTAATTCAAAGTCGATTAGAAATGTTTATTTAATTTATTACACTGGGACTGTTAGGTGTATATGACATTGGATCATTTTCCAAGAATTTCTCTGACTTATCTGACAACTGGGTATAGCCAGTCATGGGTGAATTTAAGGGTGGAGTCATCTTGCCACCGGATATTAAGATACCCAAACTTTGTTGTAATTGCCAGCGACGAGCTTCGCGTATAGACTTGTTACGTCTCAAGGTTTTCGCCAGCATGAAGGAACAAATGGCACCCAACAGCTGAAATAAAAACAAAAATTAATTTGGTTATATAAATTAGGAAAAAGAAACAATCATCAGAAATACTATGTAAACAAAATATTTAAGTAACCTTGTGACGTAAAAAAGTGCCTAAGTAAACATATTCCGGAGAGAGTGAGAGAGCGAGAGAGCGAGAGAGAGAGCTATGCGAAAGAGCTTACTGTTCTGATAACTATAGTCGCAAGTTTTGTACAATATATATTTTATTAAAAAAATCAGGGAGACTAGATCAATCATTGAAAATATATCTTCTGAACCTGTCTTCAACAAGTCGTTCAACATAAAACACCAAAATAGTTGCAAAAGTTTTGTGAGAGTCCAGGAATATTAATTTGGCATTACGGTCATCAATTTGACATATCAAAGTCAAAAAACTTTTATCTGAAGCATACATGCGGCGAAAAAGCTTCGTTGAATGGATTATAAAAGTGATTTTTTTGCTATTTCGTTTTTCAGTGTAAATTTGTTTGTAAATTTGACGTACCATGCGTCGCACAGAGGGGTATTTTGCCAATCTAGCCGGACATTAGGCAAAAAATTAATTTTGAGAAATGTACAAATTTAAGTACGCAGCTCGACAGACAACAAAATTCTGCATCGTATAGTGAATTTTCAAGGCTTTTGCCTGAGATTTGTCGTTTTGGGACACTGTTAAAATCAGGAAAGTTGAGTAAATCGCATACGTATTTATTGACTTTAAACGATTTTAAGAGGTTTGCAATATATTTTTTGGTGGCTAAACGAATAAAGATTTTGTATTGATTTTTTTTCTGTGAAAGGGTTTATTAGTAGCTACTTATGTTAGTTTTTAAATTTTTTTTTTTTAAATTTTTTGTCAAAAAAGAAAGTGAAAAGCTTTTTAAGAGTGATCTCCATCGCGATCCTAAAAATATTATATATCACTATAAAATTTGCGATCTCTACTTTTATACTGTGAAAAAAAACCTTGCGCATATTTGCGCCATTTTTTTTGGCGATTTTTTTTTAAATTACACCTTTTTCTCTTTTTCCTTATCTTACATAGGTAAATACGAGTAAGAAACCTTTTTATATCCATAAAATGTTTTGGTTTTTAATAACTGAAGGTAGATGGCTTTTATTTAAATCACTACATCTAACACTGTTATTACCTGTAAAAAAAATTAGCAAAAGCGTAAAACAGTAATTTTACCCAACCCCATAAGATTTTAATACATGGTGCAACTGTTGAATGAGGCATTGTTGCCTATTGGGCTGTTATCAGAAGAAGTGGCTGAGGCACGAAACAAGGATTTCCGGCTTTACAGGCAGAATTTTGCAAGAAAGTTTTCAAGGGTTCAGTGTAACTTAGATATTATTAATAGGCTTTTGCTAAGTTCTGACCCACTACTTACTAGTATAAGACCCACTCCAAAAAAGAGGTCAGTACCTTTTACGAAAGAAGCAATTTCTTTCATGCATCCACCAGCACTTAACGCTAAAGAGGATTTAGATTCGGAAGAGGTCTTTGATGAATCAGACGAAGAAGAACCATGGCATCATCTTAATGCAAAGGAGAAGTTGTTTTAAATAAATTCATTGTTATAATTTTAAATAAAATTTATCGTTACAATCATAACTAAGTTGTTACTATGAATAAATTAATTATTTTCCGATAAATAAAATACTATAAAGTAACAAATTACAAAAGTATTTTTTTAATAATATTCTTGGGAGGCGGGGATTGGTTAGGCATTTATTTCTTTGATGAATTGCATTATTTTTTCAAATAATATTTTATTTAACCGACCACAAGAAGGGCGGGGCTAAAAATGACATTTAAGAATCTATTGAGTCCAACTTTAAGTTTTTGAACATTCTTTAACCTTAAAAGTTGTAATTGCTAAACAAAATGACGGGAAAATTAAAAAAAACTTGCATTTTTCAGAGGTAGGATTAGTTCTTCCAAGGGGAACTTTTTTCTCCTTGGTCCGATTTTTCCTATTTTCTAGCTTTGACAGCCTATGACCATAACAGATTTTTCTGCAATGTTTCATTAACCTAGGGGCACTCAATACATTTTTAGAGCCAATATAAGCTAAAAAAAAGTAATGTCCGGCTAGATTGGCAAAATACCCCTATGTGCGTCGTTTGTTTGGTAAAAATGGTTTTACACGGCGCGTGTTTGTCATATGACTTGTCAGTTTGATAACCCATATGTAATTTCGTGTGTTTGTCAAAATAGGCATTTTACATACGGTTTATAATTTTTGCTTTCAAACGTACATGTGTAATTACATCTGACATAACCTACAATATATATTTTTTCCGCCACACAGTTTTATATTGCCAACCACAGCTGATGCAAAGATGGAAACGTAGTGCTTTTGCCACGCTTTTAGTGTTTTTGGTACCACAAAGAACCTAAAATAGCAAAATATCAAGTTGGCATTACAGGATGTCAGATGCTTTGTCACATCAAAATAGAACACGTTCTAAATAAAAAATGTCATATGTATTGTACACATGGAAAACACACATGTTATGTTTCAAAAGGTTTACATGATGTTTTTAGAATTTACACATGGAAAAGTGACAAGTCATATGACAAATAGACGCCGTGTAAAAGCACTTTAAATGGGCCTTACGAAAGTTATATAAAGATCCATTCTTCTATCGAAAATTTGTCTTCAGCGACGACGGGTACGGGAATAAACAGAATTGTCGAATTCGATTGCGATGATGCGGGGATACGTAAAGTCTCTCGTGTACAGGGCTAAGTCAACCATATTTTCAAACCTATCGAGATACAGGCCGAAATGCTGGAAAAAGTATGCTAAAATTGGAGCTCACGTCTACGACATAGACGACTCGGACAGTATTTACATGAAATAATCGGTCCAAATAACTATCAATTAACTTTTCCCAATTTTCTTTGCTTTTTCTCCAATTCACAAAACCCAAGTGGTTAAAAAACTACCCGATAGGACATAAATAGGTGGGGCCAAATTGTTCAAATTCAAGGTTCAGAATGTCTGCAAGTGAATGTTAAAAAACAAATGTATTCGCAAGGTGCTACTGTTTGGTATGGTCGCTCTAAACTTACGATTTAATACTGAATTTCTTTCTCTGGTGTTTTAAAGTAGGAAACTTATCGTTATATCAAATGTATTTAGTCGAATTTATTGAAAAGGGTTATAGAAAATCGCAGCATAAGAGTGTTCATGTTTCAGCGAGGCTGTGTGAACTGAACATGAGCTTATAAGCTCATGATCATACTTGCCTCACAAACTAGCTTACTAAACATATGACTACTCATACCAAACTATTAGTGAGCATACCTCTGTTCGTTTCATAAATGTAATGAGCTGACCGAGTATACTATTGAACGCCGTGTTTACTCGTCTTAAATTCGAAACACTCAATGTGTTTTGTTTAGTATTTGTGTAGAACTTTTGAATAAGGCTCGTATGCAATGAACAAACATGAAATCAGGAAAATATTATAATGAGCGTCTTATGAGCTTTATTTTTGTGTTTATTCAGTGCATAGGTTATTATATTACACACTTCTTCCTAAACTTAATTCTGACATAAAAACGTTGAAAATAAATATTTTACTGAAACTTTCTCACTTCTTTTAAAATAATTTTTGCTTACCTGAACAAAGGCCACCGTGGTAGCACCAGTTGCAATTAACATAGTACTTTGAGATATAATAAAATCCATACGCCTATAACAACCATTTTCATATTGCATATCACACTTTGTAATATCGTTTATATTGAAGCGACCACAACAAGAATACGGTACTGAAATGCCATTCTCCATAATGTTACTACTTTGATTCATATATTTCAACCAGTCCTTGGGACCATCCACGCCACAACATTCCAAACCGCTCTGCATGAAATCAACACCAGCTTGAATATAGTCATTGCTTTCATAGTCGGCCAACGATTGATTCATTGTTCGCTGTAACATTTCGCGTACTTGACCCTGCATAACAAAGGCGGCAATGGATGCGGCAACTTCCAAAATGAAAACCAAAAATAAGAAAACTCCGTACTAAAAGGGTGTTAGAAGATTATATATATATGAATCAGAGATCGGAAAAGAGCATGAATTTTGTTTCGATTTAATACTTACCAAATTGATTAGCATTACGCTTTCCTTAATGGCACCGTATGCTCCTAAAGTGGCTACAAACAGCAAAATGAAACCAATGGCAATTAAGAGAGCCGGCGGTGAGAGAAAATGATCGTCTACAAATTGTCGAAAATCGCCAAATATTGCATGTATCGTTGAACCAACCATAACCAATAGTACAGCGGTTATCTGTCAGAAATATGAAATTTAAATAAATCAAAGATCTTACTCATATTCTAATGTTTTTTTTTGGTTAAAATACTATTTGATTCATGTTTCCTCCAACTTTTGAGGTGTTTGGCAAAATTTTAAACTTTTCTTTCAATTGCGGCCTTATAAAGATACTGGCAAAGCTGGAGGAAGAGATTGGCTTAAATCGCTTTTGTAATCGTTTTTCACAATTACTTTGATGAAGAGATGTCCGACGGGAACAAATAGAGGAAAAACGCTGTTTTCTGGGACTCAGTCATTGCGAATCGTTGTCGTTCAAATACCGCCATAGTTCGACTACCGATATAGTCGGCACAACCGACTACCGACATCTGTTCGAACAGATCTGCTGCTCCTAGGACCCCAAATTTTAAAGTCGAGAAGACGAGACTTGTACACATTCGATCTATGAGTCTGTTTGGATGACATTGTTTCAGATAGCATGGGTATTCGTGGAAACGAGATGGTCGTTTAATGTCAGTCTGGTTTTGGATATATGAATTCAAAGAAGGATAATTATACGACCTCGAATTTTGAAGGAGTAGACGTTAAAGGAAAAGACAGGTACATGATTCGGATTATTCAAATCCTCGCATAGGAGGAGTAGACGCAAGCCAATATTGACATTAAGGAGGCATTTGTTGTTTCTAGTGAGTGTGTTTTACTACGAATCACATGCATGTAGAAAGTACATATGTATATGAACTCCCTAAGGTGTATACACGAGGAAAAATTATTACAAAACCTATTTACACTTGCTGGCTTTACAGAAACACAGGTCTATGCACATACGCAGGCGTTTACTTAAGGACCAGTAAAATATAAGCAATATGTCACTGGTCCGATAGGACTTGTAAGAGTTTTTGTGTGGTTTATCTCTCTTATATCACTTATCACACCTTTTATTTGTTAGGGGGGGATACCGAAGCAGACCACTAATTTTATAAATTCCTTTTCGAGCCCCTTCATTCCTCAATAATTTCTGGTATTCGACTCGAAATTTACCTTTACTTTCATTCAGTCTCGTGCTGTCACTAGCCTTTTACTCTCTACTGTTGTGATTTCAGACTGGCGACTGCTACACGTCGATATTCTATCTCATCATAGAGTTTACGGTAATTGCTAAAATTTGCTTGAGGCTAAGTTTCCACAACATCTCCATATAATATGTGTCTGTTTGTGGTCCAAAGCCTTTTTTATGTTATCCTTTTTCCAAGCACAGTCTGCAAGTATCATCTTAACGTCATTTTTAATTTGGCCAGATAATATTTGAGAGTCCGCGACCTGTACTAACGCGGTTAACCATTTTTCGGCACCCTGATTTTATCCAAGCTCTTTTTTGGTCTTCCTGCCAACTTGTAGTGAACAATTTCAGACTGAACCACAACACTTTATTATCACACCTAACTTCAGTGGCTTTATCTCAGTGTCTGACTCTTTCAATGGTTTAACCTTATATTTCCTAACAGTATGTTGAAAATCTTGAAGACTTTACTTGAAATTTTTTTAGTACTAAATGATTCAGAGAAGACTTTTCATATTTTAACTTTTCCCCAAGGTTGTATTTGGGGACCCCTTTGATATTTGTTGTATCCTTTGGATATGTCAACTACCAATCGAGTCCACATATCGGCATTTGCTGCTGACACTGCTTCCTTAAGCAGTGGGGGCGGGGCGTTCGTCGCCATGTAATATTTGTACTAGCGAAATATGCAGTAACGCATTTAAAGAATAGTGAAAAGCATTTAAAATGCGCTGGTCCATAACACCCAAACGATCGTGGTTACTTTTGATTAAGAAGGAGAGAGGAAATGCATGCAGAAAATTTTTCGACAAAAATTCGTCTTTAAGGGGTCCGGGACCACTCCTATTTGATTCCCCAGTAAATTGTACCCCAATTAAAAAAAAAAAATCCTATTCTTAGGTCCTTTTTCTACTTCCCCCCCGGGGGTACCATTAGCAATTGTTGACACATTCTAATGTTTTGATGCAGTGGTTCCGGGGTATATGGGCGCACTAGACCCTGGGGTTCCTAGAACCTGAATCTGGAAGAAGAGGTCTGTACATATAGTTCGAACGACTGGTAGCACTGGAACCGCTAGCCCTACAGAGAGCCGCCCAACTCTGTGACCGATTATTGGAGAGATCCTTTTAGAGTGGCTGTGGTTTGGACCAAGTTTTTCAGGGATAATGCACTTTTTTTGAAGTGTGCTGTTGCACTCTCAGCTGTTGGTGCTAATAGAGTGCTCCGAAACCCCTAAACCAGTGGTTATAACATGTGTTCAGGATTTCGATGTTCTTTGAATTGCTACTTATCTATACGTGCAATAAGATAGTAACTCATTTTCAGTTTGCCTCTCTGTTTTTCTGTCTGTATTCGCATCACGTAAAAACTACTGGATGGATTTTAACAAAATTTTGTGAGGAGGTACCTTAGTACCCTGATTCCAATGTAGGATACTTTTTTTTTCGCAAAAATATATTATTTCCAAGAGAAAGTGGGGAAAAGCAGGAAAGTACGCAGTTGTTATAGTAAGGATGAGATCCTTTATTTAGCAAATACATAAACTATAACTGAAGCACTAACCGATATGCTTAAATTATGCTTATCGGTTAGTGCTTCAGTTATGGTTTATGTATTTACTTATTTTAGTTGAGCTGAGAAACCTTTTATAAAGTAAATACATGAGGGTCTTTGGTGTGGATTGCTTTCAAAGCAAAATCGATCAAAATATTGCAAGGACTCTGTCGAAGTGGCAGGCACAGCTAGTTGTATAATACTCGTTTTGCACAATAAGGGCGCTACTCTACGCCTAAATTTCATTCAGTGGTAAGATCACACTCACGGCCAACACGGCCAGGTACTGGCGTAAATCTTGTTCACATCTCTCCCTTTGCCTGTGCGCGGTCACATACTCGATACTATTGAAGATGCAATAAATAAAATATAAAAATTTCTTTGTTTGAAACTAGTTCAATGCGTAACCGCTGACGCGTTCTGTGTTGGAAACTACAGATAAAAATTATACTAGTTACAAGTTTTTTCCTGATTCCTACTACAGTGTGCGTGAAAGGGTTAAAGCTCTTGCAGGTAGTATTAGTCAGACAAATTTCAACTGATAAAAAACGATAAAATATCTATAGGAGAAACAAAATGGCGAAACGTTTAAAAATCAATAAGCTTAATATAACAAGTATTTACAATGCAATTAAATCAAATGCAAACGATTATATGTATATAGAGATTCTTCTTCAAGCATTATTTATTAAATTTAATAAAAAAAATTAAATAAAAATTACTTACAGCAAACATAAAGCTGACAATGAGTAACATGTATTTAGCACAACGCATGCTGGAATTTAGCTGCAAATCTCTGGCGGAGACCATTTTGTAAAATAATTATAAAAGCTTAAGATTTTAAACTGAAATATTCAAAATTTAATTAAATAATTAATTGTTGTTGTAAATTTTGTTTCTTTTTGTTCTTTAATTACTTTTTACAACTTTGTGCTTGAAAAGTTACACAAATACTAAAAATTTTAAAAGCTTTCTTTAATGTCAAACCCTATTACCGATGCTACGATATGAGTAAGTGTTAATTTTTATTTGTTTAATTTTTTTTTGTTTTCATTAAACGTTATCAGTGGTTTTTTTAACTGAATACAATGATATACTCGTATATATAATTTTTTGTAAAAAAAAACGACAACAGTTAAGATAATAAAAAATTATTCGATATGATTATGATAAGACATTATTCTCATTTCTGTTTCTGTTATTTTGCAATATTTACACAATAAGGCTTTTGTTTTCTTCAATAAAAAAAGCTTTTTTTTTTCAAACAAATAACATATTTTTTTTAATTATTTGAACATGTTGTTTTTAAAATTTTGTAAATACTGACATTGTCTCGTTCCATCAACCTTTAACGTATAAGTTCTTATAAATTACTAAACACCTACTAAAGATTTTTTAACTAGCGAGGGCTTGTTTCCAAGGTTCTTTTGTTTTGACCACAACAATTATTTGTTTGTTTAAGTAAAATTTATTGATTTTTTTTAAGGGAAGAAATTAAATTTTCTTGCCTGCAGATAATTTCAAGTTCAACAATTTATTAATTAATGTCCATACCCGGTGTGCTTCGCTAACCTCATCGTCAAGAAACAAAAAATCTCTTGTAAGTTTTTCCAGGTAAAAGCGCAGTTGCTAAAATTTTATAATAAAGTAGTTGGATATTAAAAATCTGGAGTGGCCTACATTTAACTTTACCATACCCAATGGAAACAGTTATTTTTATGGATATAATATACAGGGTGGCGCAAAAATAACCTTTCGATGTTTTTTGGCTGTAATTTAAAAAAAAAATGAAAAACTTTGATTCTTCTTGTGGATTATTTTTATTTGGTCTTTTAATTTTTTTACATCAAGTCGAGAATATGATGTGATGTAAATGGCCGCCGCCACAGTTGATTGTCATTTGAGCCCTTTTTATGGCATTTTCCATCAATTTGGCCAAAACTTCCGGCGATAGGTCCTCACATTCTTGACGGATAATGTGTTTAAGAGCTGCAAGAGTCTAAAGGTTGTTGACATAAACCCACGACTTCAAAAAGCCCCACAAAAAGAAGTCTGCAGCGGTCAAATCAGACGATCTTGCTGGCCAGTGCAAATCGCCAAAACGGGAGATTAGGCGTCCGGGAAATGCATCCTTCAGCATATCGGTTGTGGCACGTGCAGTGTGTGCCGTTGCACCGTCCTGTTGGAACCACATGTTTTCCAATCCCAATTCATCAAGTTGCGGCAAAAAGAACTCGTTAATCATTTCTCTGTAGCGGTCACCATTCACAGTAACCGTTTGGCCCGCGACGTCTTCGAAGAAAAAAGGTCCGATGACTCCTCCAGCGAAAACAGCACACCATACAGTGACTTTGAGCGGGTGTAATGGCTCTTCGTGGGTTACACGCAGATTTACAGTGCCCCAGAAGCGTAAATTTTGCTTATTTACGTACCCGCTAAGATGGAAATGGGCCTCATCACTCATGATTATTTTCGATGAAAAATCATCTTCCTAAGTAAACTACCCCTTGCGCCCTCCCGATTATGCCCAAAATTTACACAGCTCTTCATCTACATATACCAAAAGTACATACTTTTACTTTGATATGTCATACGGTATGACCTGTCGAGCGTTCACAAAAATTGGGAGAGGATAAACTACCCCTTGTCCCTTCCCAATTATGTCCAAAATCAATACAACTCTTCATCCACATATACCATAGGCACATACTGAATTTCATTTTGATATGTCATACGGTATGACCTTTAGAGCGTTCACAAAATTTTGGGGTAAGGAAACGTCCCCTTGCTTCCTCCCGATTATGCCCAAAAACTATACAGTTCTTTATCTTCATATATCAAAGGCCTATAATAAATTTTAATTTTGATATGTCAAACGGTATAACCTGTACAAACTCCACAAAAATAGTGTCCTAGAGACCTTGGTTAGTGATCATAGACATAATTTTTGTGCTGATTACAGATTTGTGCTTAGATTCTTTCCCTTACTCAGAAAATGTACAAGTACCGGAAACACTGGCGTAGATTCAGAAAATGAGGATGAATGATTCAAAAACTCGAAGGAATCAAATTTCGGACTTAGGAAGAATAATAGAAGACAATATTACGCCATGCGCAAGTTTACCCGTTACATAACGTTGTTCGGCCAATGTAAGGTTGCCAAGTCTATAATCAAATAAGTACGTAGAAATGAATCTAAGTAATTAGGCAATAATTGGCAACCCGCAAATAAACTCTCATAATTTATATTAAAAAATCTCATATTTTATAGTTATACTCTCAATCGGAATTATTACTCAATAGGCATACAGTTTCGTGACGTCAATCAAATTTGGAGAGTTTTTGGTAATTATTTTGTACAGGGTGTACCCATTACTCCGTCCTATAAAGCCAATTTTCAACTAGAAAAACCAAGATATTCCTAGATTAACCTGCGTTAAATTTAGAAAGTGCTACTGTGTCAGTTCTCTTCATATAGGATAGTTAAGAATTACTCTGTATTGGCAGTTGTTACTCGAAAACGCAATGACAAATAATAATTACATTATATAGAGGTACCGTTACGTCTGGCGCGTAAAATTAAGAGTAAGTAATACTTACTTTGTTCGGGAAGTACCCGTTCCTTCATCCTTTGTCGCCAAGTTTCAACTAATTAAAACTTACTCTCTATGGAGAGTACTTCACGTTCTCCACTTCTCATAATGCCAAGTTTTAACTCGCAAACGCACGGTATTCTCTATATATAGAGCGATTTATAATAACATCGTATTAGGGTACCCTTTCCAATGGCCCGTTGGAACAAAATTCGCCAATTTTAATTTCCATTGCTGTGATTCACTAACGCAATTTTATCCAACAGTTTTTTTAATTTACTTCCTGTTAACGTCCTATATTAGAGGGACTGCTGCTCTACCCTCTACAGGTGCAACTCAGACGATACTTTTTTGATTTTTAAATGGCCAACAAATAGATTAGTTTTTAGGTACCATTTCTTGCTCAATTTTTAAAAGAACTTCGCCAGAGAGACTTACGTATTGTTGTCGGGTTATTTTTGTATGAGTGCCACCATGGAGAGATTAGTAGTGCACTGGCCTATCATTCTGAGGGATATCGGTTCGATTCCCGCTCAAGACTCAGAGTGCCTTAAAAATGTTTTTTTTTTCAAAATCAATCAAATACAAACGTTAGTCTTTTGGTGGTCTTGGCGGTATATATTCCAAAATTTTTTTAATTTCAATCAATTTATGCGAGTACTGTCGTTGCTAGAATCCCATTCGGTAATACGTTGTCTTGGGGGCTATAATCGTATTGCGTGAATAATTCTAGCAATGCTTCAGCTTTAATAATTTCTTTTGAGATATAATTTGCCACACCAAAACAAATAGCATCAGTATTTTCTGTTAATCATTAGACCAATCGAAATCACGAGCGAGTTCATTTTTGCAATTACTTCAAATAAAACAAGATCTTTGTAAAGGCCGTTTTACACTATAATACAAGAAGAAAGTGAAACTCTGACTTGATGAGTGTTTGTTGTCTTTTGAAAATATTCAAACAGCGATTAGATCAGGGTTGCATTTTATTCAAAAGTAATTACTACTTGTATTATAGTGTAAAACGGCCTCATTAATTATAAAATGATAAAAAGATGTTTTTTTATTTAAAGTTCAAAATACAGAAGTTTTATTATTTTTCTCAAATACAAATAAAAAATGGTTTGGATTTTGGATTAAATAAAATGTATTAATAAGATATAAGATAATGTAAATACAAACATAAAATAAACTTTGTTAATTTATAACACTGGGATTGATGGGACCATTAGTTACTGGACTGGCTTCCAACTGAGCATAGCCCGTCATGGGCGAATTTATGGGTGTGTCCACCTTATCACCTGATAATAAAACTCCCAAACTTTGTTGTAGTTGCCAGCGACGTGCTTCGCGTATTGACTTATTACGTCTCAAGGTCTTGGCCATCATGAAGGCACAAATGACACCCAGAAGCTAAAAGAAATAAATAGAAGAAATACAAAATAAATACATACTTGGTCAAATGTTAAGTTCAATAATTCTAGGATACGTTTTTTTAAATACACATTTTTCTTAGGAATATCAACTGCACTTTAAATGTCTTGGGAAAAGAAATGAAAGGGAAAGCACCCATTTCCAATTTTCGACAAGGAAAAAACTTTGATACTGCTCTTTTATTATTTCTGCTTAGATTTGTCTGTTAATTTATCATGTATAGAATGAATAATGCCAGCACAACACTTGCAAATTGTGAAAATTTCTTTTAAAAATCGTGGTTCAATTAATCCATTTTAGGGCCAACGCAATCAACCGTCTGTGTGAATGACTAATTTAATTGAATAATTCAATTAACGTTTTTGCAGCACATATGTTTGCTCTAAATGATAATACTCATTCGCAGAAACATCGCGAAGTTTCGAGTACGACCCAAATGAATCGTTTTGCCATTGTGCGTGTCGGTTTGTTCACGAGTTCACGACGTATGATCTTATAACATTCAGTTGGTGCAATAAGTCCAATTGTATAACATGATTAACGTGAGTACCTGCCTACTCGGCCTAACCTCACGGTTTTCTTACCACCGAGTGAAACTTAGGCGTAGACTAGCGCCCCAATTGTGTAGTATAACAACACTTTACGATTGCCACCAATCGTTTTTTGTGTGTGATACAGTCACAATGAGTAGCAATTTATATAATATGGCAAGCCTTTCCAAGGCAAGCCTAGATCCACATTATAACCTCTTGCTTAGGGGTTTGGAGACTATCCAAACTCCGTCTGTTGAGAGTGCAACAGCACACTTGATCGACTTTGCACCTTACCTACATAAATCGATCTTAAACCACAACCACCACGTGTACCCCCGAAGAGGACGTCACCAATAACCGGTCACAGAGAGGATAGGCTCTCTGTGGGGCCACCGATTCCCGTGGTACCAGTCCTTTGGGCACTGGTCGGGCCTCGAAGAGGACCCGTATGTTTTAACACACAGACCTTTTCTTCCAGATTTAGGATCTAGGAACCCTAGCGTCTGGTGCCCCTATTTTCCCCGAGTGAACCGAGTCAAAGCATTTGCCATTCCTGCAGTGACAATTGGAACCCCCGGGGGTAATGTGCAAGAAGTCCAAGCGAATGAAGTGATAAGTTAAATTTTTAGCTAAATGGGCATGACAATCGTCAAAATTTCCATATTTAAAGTAAGGAAGGTTGCCGCGGTGAACTAGTAGATGGTGTAATTATCTATCAGTCTGGGGTTGTGAGTGCAATTCCCATGCAAAACTCTGCTAGGATATAAAAACTCGGTAACTAGTACTTGACTTACTCATAACTCGTCGCTAAGGGCAGGGAAAATTCACGTATCATCTGGCCAAGATGAAAATCGAAAAAAAGGATACTTAAAAACTGTTAAAATTGTGAGTGAATATCCTCACGCTGAAGATAGTCCAAGGTAAATGATCAAAAGTACAACAGAATCTGTTATGAGAAAGAAGTTCAGCAGTTATCACTATAGTCGTGGGTAAAGGCTAATGACATCTAGTAATTTAGTGAAAAGTAAGGCAGCCAAAAATACTAGTCGAATATCAGAAATAATTCAGGAATGAAAGAAGTCGAAAAAGAAGCCATAAAGTAAGTGGTCTGCTTCGGTATCCCTCTATAACATAATACTCATACTAAACTAAGGAATATCGACGAGAGATTATTCAGGCATAACCACAAACACAAACATTTATTGTTTGGGACGCTTCACGAGCTTACTTTTCTTTTAAATTATACCGGCGAGAAATTTGCCGGTAATAGAAAGCTTATCGTCATGAACAAATGGGTTAGGATTTTTACCGACAACATGTTTTTCCAACAGGACAATAAAACACATGCCATACAACATTCAGTTGCCCATAGCTGAGATAATTGAAATTGATGGTTTATGCAAACTCTCTAGCAACACAAAGGCAAAACTGGGCGGACTAAATGCTAAACAATTTTTAGAAAATTATATTTTCGAGATGTTGTACCTGACGTACACATTTCTGAAATAATATTAAAATACTGTGATGTGAGCATAAGAGGTTACGAGTCACTATCCTACACAATCGTAAAGTTCTATTAAAAATAATCTGATACAATTATATATCTCCGACTGAAAAAATCAATCGCCTCAAAATGGCGTTGCTGGTATTAAACTAGTATACAAAAAGCAGATATTGCTACTATGATCGGACTGCGAAATATATTTAATGATTTCTTTTAAGATTAACAAATCGTACAGACAGAATAGCCTATCGCCCACATACACTTCTAACACGCACTATTAAATTGTTAGAGCACACATGCCATTTTTGACAGATTGAACGACCGAGTATGACAATAAATCATGGTATTAAGTAATATTTTCAAGTGGACAAAAATCTAATGAAATACGCGTCATATTTAATTTTAGAAAAATACCTATGTATATCATATACTAACCTGCACCAGAGCCACAGTGGTAGCACCAGCTCCAATTAACAGGGCACTTTGAGATATAATAAAATTCATACGTGCATAACAACCATTTTCATATCGATTTTGGCAGGTTTTTTTATGATGGTCTATCAATAAGATACCACAACAAGACGCCGGTACTAAAATTTCATCGTCCGTATTTTTGTTCGTTTGATTCATGTATTTTAACCAATCCTTGGGTCCATCAACACCACAACATCCTAAACCGCTCTGCATAATATTAACAGGAGCCTGCATGTTGTGATTGCTCTCATAGTCGGCCATTGATTGATTCATGGTGCGCAATAGCATTTCATGCACTTGAGCCTGCATGGCAAAGGCCGCAATAGATGCGGCAATTTCCAAAATGAAGACTAAAAATAAGCAAACTCCGTACTAAAAGAGTTAGAAGAAGTAGAAGTTAGAAGTAGATATATACTTATGTGTATCATAGATTAAAAGAGCATGATTTTTTCCCCGTTAATAAACTTACCAGATTAATTAGCATTACGCTTTCCTTAATGGCACCGTACGCACCTAAAGTGGCTACAAACAGTAAAATGAAACCAATGGCAATTAATAGAGCCGGTGGCGAAAAAAAATTATCGTCAACAAATTGCCGGAAATCGCTGAATACTGCTTGTATCGTTGAGCCAACCATAACCAATAGAACAGCAGTAATCTGAAAGTTTTTTAGTTATTATTTTAGTAAAAATATGATAATTTATTACAAAGATTTTTATTCGGTTAATTAAGAAATAAATCAGTCAAGTGTGAGTTAGACTCGCAAAAATTCATCACTATTGGAACACCCTTAAAATTTTAGTAATTGTTGTTATAGCGGCCTTGATAAGACACTTTCTATAAAAATATCAGGCGCATATCTATTGCGGTTCAAAAAATACATTAGTCAAGTGCGAGGAAAACTCACATACGTAGGGTTCCGTACTATGTTTAGTACAAATTTTAAAAATTCAAGTTGTTAATTTTTTCATGTCACCTTTTTAGTTTTATAATTAAAGTCATAATCGCGAAAGTTGCATCACTGTTGGAACACCCTTTAAATTTTAGTAATTGTTCTTATAGCGGCCATCGTAAGACACTTTCTATAAAAATATTTCGGTTCAAAAAATAAGGTAATATACTTAAAAAACACGTCTCTGATGGAACACCCTTTAGTTATTAGTATACATATGTTACAGCGGCCGAAGTACAACATCTACTGTAAACATTTCAAGAGTCTGCCTATTATGGTTGAAAAAATAATTTTGTTATTTGATAAAGCGACCATAACAATTCTTAAAAACTAAGTCACTATACTTGAAAAACATATCACTGTCGGAACACCCTTTAATTTATAGTAATTAAGGAATTATACATGCTAATCATGTCACTGTCGGAAAACCCTTTAATTTGTACTGTTTTTTATAAGGGTCATAGTAATACACCATTTGTGAAAATTTCATGAGTCTTTCTATTATGGTTAAAAAATTAGGCCATATTCATGCAAATCACGTCATTGTCGGCACACCCTTTAATTTTTACTATTTGTTATAGTGGCCGTAGTAATACACCTGCTGTAAGAACTTCAAGAGTCTACCTATTATCGTTCAAAACTTAGGCCACATATATGTAAATCACGTCACTATAGGAACACCCTTTAATTTTTAGGTTTTATATACTTGCTTAAAAAGCGAACATAGTTTTAATTACTGTCTGCAAATTTTAAGTATTTGCCTCAGACAGCTTAAGAAATAAAGACATAAGCGTAATTAACACGTCATTTTCGGAACACCCTATAAGTTTTAGTATTTGTTGCTATAGCGGCCACATGTATACACCTTCTCTGAAAATTTCAAGATTCTACCTATTATGGTTCAAAACTTAAGCCATATACATGCAAATCACGTCACTATTGGAACACCCTTTAAGTTTTAGGTCGATTTTTTTATATTTGTTTATATAGAGAACTAAGTTTTGATTACATTTATTAAATTTTAAGTATATACCTCCTACAGTTTTATAAATAAACAAGTATAGGCGAATAACACGTCTCTATCAGAACACCCTTTAAGTTTTAGTATTTGTTGCTATAGCGGCAACAATTATACATCTGCTGTGAAAATTTCAAGAGTCTACCTATTACTGTTCCAGAGATAAAAGGCGCTGACAGACGGACGGACAGACATTGTAGCGAAAACAATAGGGTTACGTTTTTACCCTTTGGGTACGGAACCCTTTTTCACACAAATTTAATTTTCAGAAATTATTTTTTTATTTTTTCTGATTTTTGTTTCTTTTTATATATGCACATAACAGGATAGCAGAGAAGGGAGGTGTGACTTCTTTAAAAAAAAACATTAAATAAATGTAAAATATCCCGCTTTTTTTTAACTGCAAAAAGATTGATTACAAATGTGGCCTATAATGATAATGCTTTTTTTATAATTTAACCTTGATTAACGGTAATGATTAATTTGTTTTTTTAAATAATTACTAATGAAACATTTTCATTAAAAAGCATTACCATTTATGAAAACATTGGTAATGGAAAATATTTATAATTCAATGCCAATGAAATTGCCAATTAATTACCCAATCTAATTAATTAGTCCCATTTATGGTAAATAGTATTTAAAATATCCTGCTGACATAAATAAAAGGTGCTGTCAAATTCGCAGTAGCTATAAATCGGTAACATTGCGTACTTCTACTACTTTTCTCTAGGATAAGAGATATTTTTGCGGAAAAAAAGTATAATAAATTATGTTTTATTCGATCTTTTTAAGTATAATTGAAGGAAAAAAATTAAAATTAAGCTTGAGGTCAAGATGTTTTATTTAATATTAGTAGAAAATATTAAGAATGCCAATATTTCGCTACTCCTTTGGGTAGCATCATTAGGGCTAAAAAGTTTTTTAAATAAAACATCTTGACCTCAAGCTTAATTTTAATTTTTTTCCTTCGAAAAAAAATTATTCTATATTTGAATCAAAATACTAAGGTACCTCCTAAGAAAATTTTATTAAAATACATCCAGTAGTTTTTACGTAATGCGAACAAAGACAGACAGACAGACAGACAGACAGACGGACAAACAGATAGACAAAAATTCTAAAAATTGCTGTTTTGTATTCCACTTCGATTACTGACTGCATCAAATTTTTAATAAATTATTCATGTACAGAAATAGTCCTGTTACATTTTTATATGTATGTATGTATGTATGTATGTATAGATAATTGAAGCAATTGAAAATTTAATTAAATTTGTATCTGAAACTAATTAAAACCGTTGATCAATGGACCAATTTTTTCTGTAGAGGAAACATCTTAGTGAAAGTGTGAATTAGTTAATTGTGTAGCGGTACAGACTTGCTGTGTGGTGTGGAGTCTTGCTAAGCACTTGCAACAAAGCGCGAAGCCGATCAGCTAATAGCCGGCATAGCCTAGCGCTCTAATTATAAAATAAGCAGTAAATTATAGAAAGACCCATATTCTAACCTCTTGTTTGGGGGATTTTGGAGAACATCAAACTCCAAAACAGTGTAACAGCACACTTGACCAACCGTCCCTCCAAACTACATCCCCTACGTGTGCCCCGAAGGTTCACGTGCACAGAAATGGTGGTTCTCTGAGGGGCTACCAGTTCTCTTGGTACCAGTCGTCAGGAATTGGTCGAACCTCGAAAAACCTATATAAGTAGACCTGCTCTTCCAGATATAGGTTCTAGGAACCCCAGAGTGTTTCCCCCATATTCGCTGAAAGCACTGCATGACAGGAGTAAAACGGTAGATTGCAATGACAAATAGTGCCCCCGGGGAGAGATTATAGGAGAGATATTTTTGTACAAAAAAAAAATTTGTAAGTTAGTTTCTGCCTTAGACGGTTATATTTGCTTAGCCACCGCTTTTTGATATACATTCGGCTTTTAGTCGATTTTTAGCCGCCGCCGAGTATATTCTTCTTAGCCGCCATCGGTCTTTATTTAATATCGGCTTCGCCCTCTGATTTGTAATTTTTTTTAGAAGGCGCTTTCTAATCGTCCATATGATGCTGATTTTTCTTTGATGCCAGTAGTGTGGTGGACTTTCAGGGGGCTTCTCCTTTTGCTTTTGTCTAGGGGGTTGTTGAAGCCTCCTAATTAATTACTCGAACATCGCCATGCAATATTTTTTCCTCCAGGATTCTTCGGTTTGAATTTACAATAATTATATGAAATTCAATGCAGAATATTATAAAGAAAAGAATTCTTTCCAGTTCATAAATCCTCTATTGTAATGTCTAAAATTTGGTTGGAATCTAAATTCCTTCTTCGGTTCCTTCGGTTCAAAGTTCTGATATTTATTCGAAATTTAACGGAGAATATTGAAACGACTTCTATCATGAAAAAAGTATTCTTTCAAAAAGTTAACACATCCGTTATTGTAATGAATAAAATTTATGATTTTAAGTAGGAGTTACTTAATTTATACGTCATGTGCCCGATTTAGGACGTTTGTAGTTTTACTGCTATTCTAACCTTAAAACTGATAATGATCAAAAAAGAGTGTTATATGCAGTGGAAAGTTTTTGTTTTTGGAAGCTTGACGGCTTAAAATATAATAGAGTATTACTACGGTATATAACCCTATTTATAGAACTTATTGAGGTTAGGTTAACAAACAATCGGAGTATTTTAATTGTGCTGCGAAGGGTTATTCCAGAAACCCCTCGTAGCGCCATCGTTTCATTTATTTAATTAGTTTCAATAATAAATCACACTTACAGCAAACATAAAGTTGATAATTAGTAACATGTATTTAGCACAACGCATGCCGGAATTCAATTGCATATCGCCAGTGGAGGCCATTTTGTAAAAAAAATTTTTAAGACTTTTCGTTGTTATAGCTTTGAATTTTAAACGAAAATATTGAAAATATTTAATTATTATTTAAAGTTTTCTTTTTAAGATTTTTTTTTCTGCGTAAACACTTTTGTTTTTTGCCACAACTTTTGGGTTGAAAAGCTACAAAAACACTAAAAATTATTAAAGCTTTTTGTATGTGAGTTCGTATTGCCTTTGTTATTTATATGTATGTTTAACTTTTGTTCGAACATTTTTCCATAAAACTTTTTCTTAATTTATTTTAACTGATTATAGAAATAAACTACATATTTTTGTATATGGGAAAAAGCAACAAAAAATAAAGATAACATTTTTTTTTGATAAGATAATTCATCATACCCATAATTCGGGTATTTTCGCAATATTCGACTGATTTTGCTTTTGGTTTTTTTTCAAAATATGTGCCTTTGTTTTTTATTCTTTTTTTATATTTGTATTATCTCATTCTATCAGTTTAGTTTGAAGTTACTGAAAACTAAAAATACTTGATTGCTAAATATGACTACTATCTTTTTTTTTATTGTGTATCTTTCAGGTTGTTTTGTTAAAATATTTTTATTTTTGTTTTTTTTTGCCACAACAAATGTTTTATATTGAATTTTTTCTTTAGTATAAAATATAATAAATAATTTCCTGTATTTCATTTCTCTATGAAATTTGTTACAGTGGAAATTCCCTCTCTTTGTAATAATGAACTTAAGCCTGGAAAAATATTAACTCAAAATTCATCGATTTCATTCGAAGTTGAGTTTGCTTGTCTACGAACGAAGACAACTTTATATTAAACATTATGTTCACTTTAGAATATCAAATTAGTCGATTACTCATTAGAAACATTTTGAGAATTAATTCAGTTTAAGCAAATTTAAGTTTGTGGTTAGAAAAATAAAAATGGATAAAAATTCAATGGAAACTTTTTTGAAATCTCTGTTTTAAATTGGAACAATCTGTTAGCATAATTCAAAAATATATTCCATATACTTCCAAATCATCTGTTGTGAAAACTAAAAAATACTTGAAAAACCTTAAAATTTTATTTTTTAACTAGCTGTGCCCGCCACGTCGTGGGCGTCCTGACAATATTTTAGTGCTTCAGTTATGGTTTATGTAGTTAATTTATATAAAGGTACCTATCCCTCGATAAAATTCTAAAATTTATAAAAAATTCTAAAATTCCAAAAATTATTGTAAACCTCTGTAAGTGGTGTTTAAAATATTTTAATAACAATGTTATTCCACAATGTCAAAAAATACAAATTTTAATCAACTGGCGCCATCTGTTGCCTAATAGTTTCTCAAATATCCCACTTTCAAAAATAAAAACTTGTGTGGTGAAAATACAACCGTGTTGAAAAAAACCGTGTTGCAAATATTCCAGTTATAAACCGAAAAAGCAAATAAGATGTTTTTTAGGAAAAAAAGTATCGTATATTGGGACCAGGATACGAAGGTACCTCCTCACAAAATTTTTTTTAAATCCATCCAGTAGTTTTTACGTGATGCGAACACAAACAATAAAGGACAGACAGACAGACGGAAATGAGCTGCATGCATACAATGAAATTGGTAGTTAAGCTTGAGTTCATTCTATGAAAGCATAAATTAAATTACAAACTAGGTGATATTATTAAAGAAAAATTGGTTACTATTTTAATATATGTATAGATTTAAAATTATTGTAATTTTTGACCTTTTGACGATGGTACCCAATGGTGTAGCGAAATATCGAATATAAAAATAAAAATAAATTACAATATTTTTATAAAAAAGACCTAGAGCGTTAAAACTTAATTATAAAATGTATAGATTTAATTTAATGTTTTTTTTTTGTTCTTATAGAAACAATATTATTACACTCTTTGTGAAAATTTGAAATATATTCCTGTTACGGTTTAGAAGATATTGCTCTTTACGACTGCGGTTTAAATTTAAATTGTTCGTCTATTAGAGCTTAGAATATAAGGCTTTATAATTAAAACTCACGCTTGCTATAGGGACACCCTGTAATTTTTATTTTGAACTTATTATTGTTATAATAACAGACATACTAAAAGCAATGTTATGGGCTCTTCGTAATTGAGTGACAGTAGTTTGACTTATATCCGCTCGTGGTGGCGGCCATTAACAGTTTCTAATTATCTAATTATCTTTTTTAGAATGATGGCTAAATTACGTCAAGCGAACTCTGGATGCCTGTCTATTTTTAGTTTTGATATGTAATTGGACATATTTTATCCATTATTTACAAACTTTTGAATTTAGATTTAATTTTGAAGTTCGTTTTTTCTCTAGTTTTGAAAGTATATTTTTTATTGCAAAAAATGTGATTAATTTTAATGAAAAATAGGGAAAATTTTATTTTAAACACTAGCAGAATTGTTCACAATTATCTAGTTTGTATAGTATTAAGTTGTAAACATCATGTATTTAACCAACCAAACTACCAGAGACTTTGTGATGAGGAAGAAGGTCGACAGTTACTCGTCGACAGGCTGAAATCACATTAGCTGGCAGTAAAGGGTAGTGAAGAAATCATTGAGGAACAAAGGAGGTCAAAAAGACCCACAATGTTAGTGTTATGCTTCGGTATCCATCATATGAATTTATAATTTACACTATATTTAACTGCCTACACCATTCAAAACATAAAACCTTATACGTCATTTACTCAATGATCGAAAAGGTCAAAGAGAACACATAAAGTTAGTGGTGTCTCTTCAAATATCTGTCTAAACGGTTCAAAAGTTAAGAACCGGTAACCATAAACTTTTCAATGAAACATTATAAATCGATTCAGAAATGACTGAGTTTTGCAGTAACAAACATTAGAAGTCGGTTAAGAACAGAGTACGAAATTAAACGAAACGTGTAAGTACTAGTTCTGGCTTATAAACACAATACATATGTATTATTACATGACTTTTTTACTCTCTTTTTTATATCCTTCACCATAGGTGGAAAAGGGTATACACATATAGTGTGGCTGAAGAGCCGTCAACCTCAACTCGTCGTCGTGCCCAACAATTGCACCTCTCACTCTCGTCGTTGATGAACATTATCCATAAAGACTTGCATTTACACGCTTACAAGGTGCAATCGACTCAAGAACTAAAGCCTTTTGATCATTCCAAACGTCAATGGTCAGAATGGGGGCAAGAAGGCAACAGTGGATGATAAATTTTTGAAGAAAATCAGAATTGCCGCATTTGGGAGAAAGATAATCCAAGAGGGATTGTCGAAAAACCAATTCACCCACAAAGAGTGACTGTTTGGTACGGTTTATGGGCTGGCGGCATCATCGGGCCGTATTTTTTCCAAAATGAGGCCGGTCAGGCAGTTACTGTGAATGGTGTTCGTGAGATTATAACGAACTTTTTATGGCCCGAATTTAAAGATATGGATGTGAACGATATGTAGTTTCAACAGGAAATTTCGATAAAATTTTTACAAAAAATTTTCATTAAAATTTTAAAAATAATTTTTGATAAAACTTTCGATAAAGTATTAAAAAAAAATTTTCGATAAAATATTTACAAAAAATTTTCGATAAAATTTTATCAAAAAACTTTTTTGATAAAATTTTTACAAAAAATTTTCGATACAATTTCAGTAAATGTTTACACTCGGGTATGTTCTGTAATCCGAAAAAAGTTATGACAATTTAAAATTTCATTCGGATTCAATTTCACTCGGTTTCGGATTACAGAACATACCTGTATATCGTATCTATATCTTTTGAAAATCATAAAAGTATTGTGATATGGGGATAATTAACATTACTATGGTGAAGGGTAAATAACATTTGGCATGGTCGAATATAGTACTCTTATTTGTTCTATTCCACTTAATTTCGTTTCCCTTTTAAAGGGAACTTAAAACACAAAGGCACACTTTGCAAGTAAACCTATAGTGAAGTTTGAAAGTTTTAGAAAAAGGGCCCTCAGATATAAATGTGTAAAAATTGCATATATTAGTACACCCAATTCTGTTTTTACACGATATATTGGTTCCAGAAAAATCCGTGTAAAAAACCCGTGTAAAAAAGATCATATACAAAAATAGGTGATTGGTTCCTTATCTCTAAAACCTATTAAAATGAGTGAAAAACGAGAATTTTTTTTAAAAACAAGAAATCATGTTAATTTTACTAAATCATCTTTAGTGTATGATGAAGAATTAATAGCTAGTTTCTTTTTAGAAATCAGCGATTACCTAATTGAATTTTAATTATTTTATAGTTCTTACTGTGACTTCGTTTAAACCGAACATTTTGGCAAGAAATGTTGAGCCTCTTCTCCATTTCGAAGGCGTTGTAGTTTTTTATTTGTAATTTTCGACGTCTTCTTTTAGAGATGCATTGATAGTTCACAAAATATTTAAACATTTCAATTGCTCTAACAAGTAAAAATGCTTGTATGCACAAAAAAGGAATTCCTCTAATTTTTTGATATAAAAATATTTCGCAAAACTTAAATTTTACAAATAAAATCTAAGCCCAAATGATTTTGAATTGTGCTAAATGGAATAAAATCGTTTAAAAAATTTTTTTTTTATTTTCAAACCGTGTTAAATCAAAATCTTGTAAAAAAGACCGTGTAAAAACAGAATTGGGTGTATATACGTATAGCTCAATAAGCTACAGAGCTAAAACTCGATATGTGACCGCGCACGGAGAAAGGGACTTAAGGTTAGGTTTACCGAAATTTTGTTTTTACATAGACGTAAAATTTACTCGAAAATCCAATGGGAGTAGTCCCGGAACCCGCTGAAGCCAAATTCGTGTTGAAAATTGCGTTTGTCTACGTATAAGTCGAGTATAAAAAAATCATAAAATTTATCAAATTGTATTTAATTATTTTTATTCAAGCTTTAGGTCGTTAATTATTTTTATTTTTATTCTCGATATTTCGCTACTCCTTTGTGTAGCATCATCAGGAAAAATTAAAAAATTAACGTTATGAAAATTACAATTAAAAAATTTAATTAAAAAATTTAATGAAAATTACAATTAAAAAATTTAATTAAAAAATTTAATTGTAATTTTCATAACGTTAATTTTTTAATTTTTCCTGATGATGCTACATAAAGGAGTAGCGAAATATCGAGAATAAAAATAAAAATAATTAACGACCTAAAGCTTGAATAAAAATAATTAAATACAAATTATTAAAAAGGTTAAATAAACTATATTAAAATTTTTCAAATTGTTTTTAAACTCTGAAGTCTTAGTGAATCGATTTTAAATTGGTTAACCATTTTTTTGTCGGGGTAAAATTTTCTGAGAAATCGAATGACCCAGGACTACTCGAAGTATTTCTTAGGTCAAAAAAATAGTTTTTCAGTGTCTGATTTAAGTACCGAAAAAATTAAAAATTGTTCATAATCGGTAATTTTGGAGTCATGGCAGGTATGTTAATAGCATTTACACTCGTAAAACATTTAAAAGTGGGCAAACTTCCCTTTGATCCGTTTAAATTTGTGCGGTTACATATTCAGTTAAGTCTCGTTGAGTAAGTAATCACACTTTTGTATACGAACTTGGCCTTATTTATATATTTATGTTCTTGTGCGGATAATGTTGACCATATCTTATTGTTATATAATCGTTTGATCACAGAAATATAATTTCCTTTCGGATTACATACATACATATTATAAAAATCACCTTAAGAATTTATTAATCCTTTTTGTTTTCCAATACAACAAAACCACAAAATTTTTTTTATTACTTTTTTATTTTTAAAAACATTTTCAAAAATATTTTACAACACATTAATATGAAATAAAAAAAAAATACCTTAGTACAACTTATAAAACAAAAACTACTAATAATTTCAAAACATTAACGAAATTACTTAAGCTAACCCACAAAACCCGTAATACCATTACGAATTTTAACTTCTCGGGCAACATAGCAAGCAAACAGAACGCCAAAGAACTAAACGAAAATAAAATAATAATTCAAAATTTTTTTTGCATAAACATTTAAAAGGAATTAATTTCAAAACATACCTGTAAGACAGCTATTATAATAGCTGCTGCCCCCAAGCTAAGAGCATGCGTAGCAATAAAGTCGGAGAATTCCGTAAGGCAACCAGGAGAATAACGATTGGTGTCTTCACTGGTACCGGCACAATTGAAATTACCAACAATACCATTGGGCAATCTGCAGCACGATAAGGGTAATTTTCCAGAAAACCTATCATTCCAATCTGTATAGTTCTTAACACCACAGCAGGTGAACTAAAAACATTTGAATATATTTTGTGATAATTCAAAATGAAATTTAATGCTACTTACAGATCGTTGTACATAATCCCACAATATTGTTACGTCGTTTGGTTGCGTTGTATTATATTCCTTGATTGATTTGTTTAGGGAGCCTTCAATAAGACCTTTGGCATCTGATCGCAAAACATAGCCACTTATACCAGCACTCAACTCCAAAATGAAAATCAAACCCAGTAGTGCTGAGAATATTAGGATTAAAATATATTTTTCTCTGAAAGCACCCCAGCAACCAAAGAGGAAAAAGATAATAATAAATGAACCGATTACGATAAGAAACGTGGGTATCGAAGAGAATTTCGATACCAAAAATGCTGTGTATTCATTGAAGACAGAGGCAACACCAACACCAACGGCTATTAAAATAACACCAGTTAACTGAAAAAAAGAACAAAATAGAAAGAAATAATTATTATTATAAATTTATAAATGTGGAAAATTTTTTGTAGGTTTAGGAGAGAGACTTCCTTTTTCCAAAGAAAAAAATTGTATCGGACCAAAGCAGAAAGTTTAAACATGAAACCATGCCACCTAATGACGGTACCCCGGTAGTCTTGTAGTTAGCAGGTATCTTGTAGTGAATCCGTCAGTGGTTGTGGGTTTGATTCCCTACAAGTTGAAAGGCACGTTTTTAGTGCTTTAATATAATCTGTGTGCCTTAAACTGATTAAATGATTTAGTGACAGCTCATGAAAACTTCAAGTGTCATCTGGCCAGAATATAAATCGGAAAGAGCTTAAAAAGGTAGCGCACAATTTGTGTGAACATCCAGAACACTATTTAACATTGGGCTTTGAGCCACGCAGACAGACACATATTAAATGAGAATACTATGGAGACCTTAACCTTAAACAGATGTTAGCTATTACAAGAGACGCTGTGAAGAAAAAGAAGATCGTCATTTATATGTAGCCAGTCTTAAATCACTACAGTCGAAGTAAATTAGTTACTTCTAAATATGAACCCAGATCGGAAGAATTTGGAATTCATCAGAATACTACTTACGATCACACTTAAAAGCTTATTTTTTAATTTTGTTTTGTGGGGGCTTACCTAATCAGATTACTTACTTTATTGGTTCGATTTCGACCCCATTCGTTTCTAAGTGATTTCTGTTAACTGTTTAATAATTTGTAACTACTTTTCTTTTATTGATCTTCTTGCTATCGGTTGCCTTTACGCTAGTGATTATAGAATGTCGAATGATAGCTGCCGACCTTGTTTCCCATCACGGAATCTCTCATATTTGCTAACATTCATCTAATGCTAAAATGCATTCACATTTAAAAAGTGATTTCCTAATGCTAGCCAGTGCCGGATACTAACACATAATAAAACTGAACGCCAGGCACAGTTAGCATGTATGTATCACCTTCTTCGATTTTTATTTTGAATGGATTATACTTGCTTCCATGACCTATCACTAATGCAGTGAGCTTAAAGCACTTTCATTATGTCCAAGTAACTATCTAGATTTAGTGTCGAGTGGTTATTACCTCAGGAGTGCCTTTAGAAATAAACCCTTCTATAGCTTTACCGGTATTCGCTTCCATCTCTTTCGTTTAATAAGAAAAGGTGATAGTTCGGCAAGACTCAGCGGCCTCAATATCCTTTGTTATTTTCTCACTATCCTTTTTAATTTGAAATTAGAGTCCATTAAATTCCCAGTCAAGGTTTCTCCATAGATAAGTCTATCCAGAGTGCGTTCGACTTTTAAATTAGGAACAATACATTTCGTTAAGCCAGCCGTACCATTGTGGGAAAAAGCCGACGGCCATCTCGTACAGTTATATGGTCGCTATAGCTTTATATGGTTTTTAAACCAAATGGAACAATACTCGAAATAACAAATAGGTTACAGGGTTGAACATTATTTAATAAACTAATAAATTTCGGCTACTCTAGTTTGCAAAATGCATATAAAATATTTGTTGGAATGTATGATACAGATTTACGTCTGTTCCATAGGACACTTATTGTGGTACGCGTTTTGTCCAATAAGTGTATGGAGAACGATATCAGCATTTTAACTGATGGTTCTCTTATGAACGATAGAGCAGGATGAGGTGTATACTCAGGTAAGTTCAACCTGTCCTGTAGACAATTGATGAATTCACTAAACCTGAAAAGGTGGAGACAGGTTTAAATGGAGCGAAAGTGGCCCTTGGCAGGAAGGCCAGTATCTAATAATAAAAGAACTTTAAGTTTAATAACTTCAAGTATAATTAAGCCAATATGAGAATCGAAGAATATGATGCTTGCAGACTGTGTCTAGAAGAGGCTGAAACAGTAACGTACATTGAATGTGAATGTCCAGCACTGGCTAGCATAAGATTTAGGACCACGGGGCAGAAATTTTTTTAATTTAGATGCGGGATCTAAGTCTAGATAGGGATCTAAACCTTGGACAAATACTAGCAATTACCAGAGACTCCGTGATAAAAAAAGGCCAACAGTTACCAGTCGATAGTCTGAAATCACTTTATTCAAGAGTAAAGGCTGGTGGAAGCGTGTACATATAATCATTGAAGATGAAAGGTGGTTGAAAAGGGATCCATTGAGGAAGCGGTCTGCTTCGATATCCCCCTACATTAACAACCGTCTTTTCAGCACTGATCAGACCTCAAAGGTTCTTGCCTTCTAGTTTAAGGTCCCGTGCAAGTTTCGGGGAGGGTGTCTAGGCCGAAGTGGCACTGGGGTTGCAATATCCATTTATCTTCGGCAACTACGAATGTAGTGTTAAGAGTGATAAACACACTGGCAGATCAAAAACAAGCCGTTGAATTGATAAAATCAGGAGTATTAATGGAAGTGTTGGTGAAAGTCCATCAACATTGATTTGAGTCTTCGGCAGGAGTTGTCTAATTAAAGAAGATTTCTATAACGCTTATAATTACTAAACATCTGTAACTTTCTGTCTAAAATTTTTAAATCAGGCAAAAAAGTTAAACTTTATAATTATAAAATGCAAATACTGTTTGATAAATGGATTATTTAACTTCAAAAGTTGATTGTCAAATCGCATGTATAATAAAGTATCAGCTTATAAGACGCTCAATATAATATTTCATTGAATTCATGTCTGTTCATTGCACACGAGTAATGATGAGTGGGAAATAATAAACAGCGAAGACCAGCGAGCTAAATTCGACAAGCTTGCAGAGTTTTCATAAACAAGTTTGAATAAGTATGAATAAATGTTGAACATGTTGAACTTGGGAGAGTTTAAACAGTTTTATGCTTTGATTGAACAGACAGAAGTAAGTGAAGTGACAGGATTTTTTAACAACATTACTTCGTTGATTTTAAGGTCATCATCATCATCATCATACAAAAACAAAAAAACCCCAAGTACAAGCAAAACGCGCTAACCCTACTAAAAAAACTAAGTGTTTCATACATAACACGAGTAGACATGGCGCTCATTAGTATAGAAAGTTAGTTTTACTAGGTCAGCTCATTGCGTTAATGATACGAACAGATGTTTGCTCACTAACAGCATGGTATGAGTAGGCATGTGTTTAGTAAGCTAGTTTGTCTTCGGGAATGAAATTTTCGATCTCGTTTTAGTGATTAGAATTCGCACTGTATATCATATAAATTAATACTGTTTGGTTTTTAGGTAATTTGAAGTAAAATGCTTATGTCAACAAGCGCACAAGTACGCATCACTCTATCTTTATAAATAAAATCAAATCGCGTTCGTTGGTTATCGCATCACTTAAAAACGTCAGCACCGATTTGGCCAATTTTTTTTTTAAATCTTCTTCATAACCCAACTTAGGTTTTTACGGAACGACACATTTACCACGCCCACTTTTAAGTAGATAGAGAACTATAATAGGTAGATCTTTGAAATTTTCCTCCAGTAACCCCCTTATTAATACACATAGTTTAGCGAAACACAGTGTGAATTGAAGTAGTGGTCGTTTTACCTCCCATACAAAGTTAACAATTATTATCATCTACCTGGAGTTCTGCAATAGGTAGAGTCTTGACACTTTGCACAAATAACCCTCATACTAATATACATAGTATTTAAAAATACAGCCTGGGTTGGGATAGTGGGCATGGTATCCCACATACAAAGTGAAAAATTATTATAGTGTAACTAAAGAACTACAACAGGTAGAGTCTTAAAACTTTGCACATGTAACCCATAGGCATTTTGCTAGACTATGCACATGTAACCAATGTGCATAGTCTAGCAAAATATAGAAAGGATTAGGACAGTAGACGTGGTACCTCCCATACAAAGTGAAAAATTATTATTGTGTATCTAGAGAACTACAGCATGTGTAGTCCTTAAAATTTGCATAAGTAACCCTCATACTATTGCCAATGATCTAGCAAAAAACAGAACGGATTATGATAGTGGGACTTGTACCTCCTATAAAAAGTAAGATATTTTTATCGCGTTATTATGCATAGTCTTGCAAAAACAGATTGGATGAGAATAGTGGACGTCGTACCTTGCATATATGTATGTAAACTGAAACAGTTTTGTCATACGAATAGCGTACATTTTCGATTTAAAGGTTAGCCATATTTTTACTCCAAGTGTTTATTGTATTTTTTGTGGATGGGTGTAGCGGCGCACACCGTAGATATGTATCTAGTTTAGAATATTTAAAGCTTCCAAAATGAAGCCGAAGTTGTGCCAAAATGGCCATTAAAAACTTCCTTTATCCTTTTTACTTTGTGTTTTGTATTTAAACTAAAACTTGCGTAAATCTTTATATATTTTCTATTTCAATATATTTTTGAATCTCCTTATCAAAAACTATTTCCTCGTTTTTAACTTGAATCACTGATAAAAGTTTAATTCCATAATTTCAACAGCTTGTCAAATACTTACCATAAATACGAAATTAAAACCAAATAAAACATATTTAATGCAATTTGCACTTCCCGTCAGCAAAGACATTTTGTAATTCCAAATTTAGGCCTGTAAAAAATAAAAATATGTAAAATAAAATATAATAATTATATATTGCAATAGGCTTTTTTTATATAATAAATTTTGTTATATAATAAATAAATTATTAATTTTTGTTATTTTGCTAATATTATACTTTTAAACGTTTCACCTTAAACAAAAGAAATGAAATAAAGTCTGTAATTTATCAACTTTTTTTCATTGATTCTAATCAATTGATATCTATGTGTTGTTATCTGGCAATGTGAATGTTAATATGAGTACATTGTGCAGTTGACAAAATGTAAAATATTAATTTGATTAACAGGTGTATTGAAATATTAAAGCTT
Organism: Phasia obesa; assembly: GCA_949628195.1. Lineage (NCBI taxonomy): Eukaryota > Metazoa > Arthropoda > Insecta > Diptera > Tachinidae > Phasia > Phasia obesa. Next base: position 139,409,567 of record OX451216.1, on the reverse strand, counting down.
TTATATATTAGTGGTTTGTATTTTCTGACACGGTTCATCAGATCTAGCAACTATGTTATCGTTTGTGCTTATAGTCAAATTTAAATTAGCGCGCTAAACGCTAACTAACTGTAAAAAATTCTATTGTAAATAAAAAAAAAAAAATATATAAAGTAACTTAAATGGCGCGGTGTCAATGCTTTGTAATTAGAAAATCCGATTTTGACAGAGCAAGTTGGCAAGTAGGTAGTGTAGTTGGCTGCAAATAAACTTTTATTGTTTTTTTTCCGTTGGGGATAAAGTGATGACATTTCAGTTACTTTCTACTTAATTTAGTGATTTTAATTTTATTTTGCGTTTCAATTTATTGGATTTTATTTAACAAGTTATCATTACTGTTCACGACAAAGCGTTGCGTTTTTTTTTAGCTAAGCCCAAGGCAATTTCGTACCAGGTATGAGCAGTGCGACAACAACTACAATAAAACAACAACTTTGACATTCTACTAGCAGATATAAAACAATGTATTTTTGACAAGACATTTGCAAATAAATTAGTCACGTGCGACTTAGACTCACACACGTAGGGTTCCGTACTATGTTCAGTATAATTTAAAAATTCCAGTTGTTTATATCTTCATGACTTATGGGACACCCTTAAATTTTAAAATTAAAGTAATATTCGCGAAAATTGCATCATAATTGGAACAACCTTTAAATTTTAGTATGTAATTGATTTTATAGCGCCCATGGTAATACACTTTCTACTAAAAGTTAAAAAATAAGGTAATATTCGTGAAAAACACGTTACTAATGGACACACTTCAATTTTAAGTATTTGTTATAGCGGCCGAAGTAACACATCTACTGTAAACATTTCAAGAGGGTATCTATTATGGTTTATAAAATCATGTCACTGTCGGAACACCCTTTAATTTTATTATTCATTATAGTGGCCATGGCAACTTCCTTTCTATAAATATATTAAGAGTCTACTTATTACGATTATATAAGTCACTATAAGTGAAAAACGTCACTGTCGGAATACCCTTTAATTTTTAGTAATTGTCATTTCGGCCGTGGCAACACATCTTCTGTACAAAATTTCAAGAGTCTATCTGTTACGGTTCAAGAAATAAGGCTTTGTCATGCAAATCACGTCACTGGCGGAGAACTCTTTAATTTTTACTATTTATTATAATGTGGCCATAGTTACACACCTCCTGTAAAAATTTCAAGATTCCACCTATTCATTCAAAACTTAGGCTATATACATGCAAATCACGTCACTATTGGAACACCCTTTAATATTTAAGTTCAATTTTGTATACTTGTTTATAAAACAAACATAGTTTTAATTACTGTCTGCAAATTGTAAGTGGTTCTCTCTTACAGCTCAAAAAAAAAAAGACATAAACGTAAATAACACGTCACTTTTGGAACACCCTATAAGTTTTAGTATTTGTTGCTATAGCGGCAACAGCTGTACATCATCTGTGAAAATTTCAAGATTCTACCTATTACGGTTCCAGAGATAAAAGGCGCTGACAGACAGACAGACGGACAGACATTGTAGCGAAAACAATAGGGTAACGGTTTTACACTTTGTGTATGGAACCCTAAAAAGGAGAGCAAAAAACAGTCAGCTGGGCTAAAGCCTCCATCTGATATGAATTCGCCTTGGCTAAACCTGTATAAGCGCGCTGGCCGCTATCTAACTGTCAAAAATTCTCATGTACATACAAACCTAAATACCGTGGAGTCAACGCTTGGAAATTGAAAAATCCGATTTAGACTGAGCCTTCCCCCCATCAGCATGTCTGAATAAAAGTCAAACTTCATATAAATCACCCAGTATTAAAAATAATGTTTTTTTATATGAAGCTTAACTTATGTTAAGACAAATTGATACCTAGTGTAGACCATCGTCGTTAAGTAGTTAAGTTGATGGAAAAGTTATGACATTTTAGTTACTTTCTGTTTTATTTTTGATTTTATTTTGATTTCTATTTTGATTTTCATTTTATTGCATTTTACTAAATAAAATAAGTTAAACCCCGTCTACATTAGTTATTAATATGTCTTAACAAAAGACTAACTTCATTTGAAAAACAATATTAAAAATACTGTTTTTTATATGTAATTTGACTTTTGTTAAGACATGTTAATGTCTAATGGACATTAACATTACCCCTGTAACGTTATAGTTCATGACAGAGCATTGCTTTCTTATTTACATTTGACGTTGTAGCGTAAAAGCTAGGCGCTAGACAGCATTACTCTTTGCATGCTTATTTAGGTTTGTCTGTAAAAGTTTACATTTTATCAGGGTAATGTAAGAAAATAAACGTAGCTGTTAAAAGTATATGGAATGCCAAATTCCTTTTCGCATTAATTGACTCTAGAAAGGGTTTGCATTGAAAATTTTTTTCACCAATTAAAGGTTTTAATCGGTTTTAAAAAAATTAATTGTTTAATTGATTCAAATATATATTTGTTTAAAACAGAACAAACAAAAAATTCCTAATTAAATAAATAATTGAACCAATTAATTATTTAAATAAATTTTAATCTGAAACCAATTAAAACCTTTAATTGGTGAAAATATTTTTTCTGTGTGATACAGCTCATTATTGCTTTAGGTAAGTGGCATGTTATCTTTTGGTTTATCTGTAAATTTCAAATGGACAAGTGCAACGTTCGATTCTTAATTTCTTAATTTTAGAGTCTATAGCTGTTGCAGAGTCCATGCTTTTCAACATATTCTTAATGGTTAGTTACAGAGATATAGAACAAAGGTGTAATTTATTACGTTAGCTTGTCTTATCGGAAAGCTATTATAAATAATTGAATGATATTTTTTCGATGGATATTTATAAAGCCATTGACAGTTGTAAATAGGAAATAGGAGAACAAAGAACTTACAATCTTATTTATATTTTTACAACCGGATCCAAAGGTTACCAAAACTCTTGAACAAAACAAAACACAGTAGAGTGCTATATTCGGCTATTGTGAATTATTTATTTTGTTTCTTTTTCAATTTGCGGGTTTTCGCGGATTTCTTTTTTGTTGAATTTTTAATGTCTTCGTAAATTTTCGTTGTTTGAAGTATTTTTTAAGTTTTATTTTGAAATTTTTGATTTGTTTGCTAAAAACTTGAGTTTTAGGTTTAATTAATAAATTTTAAGTTAAATTTAAGCTGTTTATTTTGACGAATTTATTATTTTTTTATGTTTTTCGATTTTAATTTTTATAGCTATTTTTTTAATAACTTTTACAAAATATCGTTTTTTGGTGTTTTATTGTTTTTTTCCAAATTTAGAATTTTTGTTAAATTAGCTTTTTTTGTAAAATACATTGAAATATATAGTGAAACTTACATTTTTTTTTTTTGTTAAATATCGATATTTTAGAGAATTGAGATTTTTTTTGGAAAAATTAAAAAAATTTTTGAAAAAAAATTGAAAAGACTTTTGGAAAAAAATTTAAAATGATTTTTGAAAAAGAAAATATTCTTTTGTAATAAAAAATTTTCTTTCAATTTAGAGAGAATATAACGAACTTGCCTGAAGCCTGACTTTAAAATTTCATCTGAATATTAATAAATAGTTAGACTAATTAAATTTCAAATATTCAATATTTTGGAAAAAGTTTTAAAATTTTAGGTTAAGCATTTTTTTAATATTTATTTTTACTGGAAAATTTAGAGTGTTTGTTTATTTGTTTTTTTTTAAATTAATTTCATGAAAGTTAAGTTATATTTTTTCTCATATTTTGATTTTTTTTTTAATTTTTTTTGTTTTCTAGTGGAAACTTTTAGGGTCAAATTCCAAATTTTTTGTGAAATTAATATTTATTGCCAAGTCATATTGCGATTTTTTTTTCGAGTTTGCAGTTTTTTAAAGAAATTTTGATTATTATAATTAATCAGGCATTTATTTCTACGCATCTAGTTGCGCTTAACATAAAATAAAATTTAAGTTTTTTTTTTTGGGAAACTCTTCCGTACGTATATGGCCTAAAACTTGGAAAGCTCATAATAAAAAATAAAAATTCAATTTTAAAACCCTAAAAGATAACATATACAGTGAAGGACTAAAGTATAGGCCCAAGCTGCAAAATAAAACAAAATGTAATTTTTCCCCCTTTATTAACATCAAATATTTATTTTAATAACATATAATGGTTATAACAGAGTTTCATATAAAAATTAACCAAAAAATCGAATAGATTTCACTCGCTGTTAGAATCATAACGAAAAAGATTTAAAAAACAAGGTTTTCTGAGGGACAAAAGTATAGGCACATTATTAGTTACCGGAATAAAAATTCGTGACAAACTTAAATTAATATTTTGTTGGCAGTCCGTTCTGCTTAATAACGGCTTTAAGTCTATTTGGCATAGAGTGTATTAATTTTTTGTAAAATTTTTATCATTTTTAAGCCTTTCTTCCTTTAATGCTGTTTTAAGCCCACATTTATTTGAAATATTGCGTTTTCGCATTTTTCGATTTAGCTCCTCCCAAAAATGCTCAATGGAATTTAAGTCTGAGGACTGCGGAGGACGTGGCAATCCATGTGCGGTATTATACGCCAGCCACATCTTGTCGTCGTGAGCAGAATGTTTGGGGTCATTGTCCTGTTAGAATGTAAATGACTCTGATAAACCGAATTTTTTGCGCTTTTCTTAACATTTTCCTTCAAAATATTTAGGTAAACAGTTTTGTCCATTATTTCATAAACAAAGACGAGTTCTCCGACACCCGCAGCAGACATATAGACCCAGACCATAACTCTTTCTCCACCATACTTTACTTTTGGGGTAAGATTTTTTTTAGCATATGCAATATTAGGCTTTTGCCATACCCGAGAATGTCCATCAGGCTGGAAAATATTAAATTTGCTATTGTCTGAGAAGAGAACCTGTTCCCAGAAAATATATGGTTGATTTAAAAGCAGTTTTGCATAATCCATACATTTTTTCTTATTGACTGCAGATATTAATGGTTTTCGTCTAGCGCCACTTGATTTGTAACCGCCTGTGCAGTAATCTCCGAACAGTTTAAGAGAGCACGTCCTTACCAACATTTTCCTTAACGTCTGCTGCCAGCTGTGTATATGTTGTTTTCGGATCAAATTTAACTTTCCGTGCTATTATTTAGCAAGTTCTCTTTCAGTTAATTTTCTTGGACGATTACAGCGTTTAGTATTTTTAAAGTTAGTTCTGCCTTTAAAATTATTAATAATTGTCAAAATGGTAAAACGGCTAAGACCTGTTAATTCGCCAATCTCAGAAAAAGATTTGCATTGGTTATGCAGATGTAGAATTACTTTTCGCTGTGATTCTGTAGTTTCATTTAATTTGGGACACATTGTTAGAAAAAGACTAACAATTTTTTTATTTTAACAAGTTTTGCTAACTATTTACCAACTGATATAAGTTGAAAATAATATCGTTACATTCCAGTCTGTCGAAAAATAAAGTATTGCCAGATTGGCGAATTTAAAATGGTATTTTATTTCCGTTAACATTGACTGTGCCTATACTTTTGTCCCATAAAAAATAAGATTTTTTAATTTTTTTCGTTATTATTCTATCAGCGAATGAAATCTGTTCGACTTTTTTGAATATTTTTTTATGAAGCTCTGTTAGAACCATTTTATGTTCTAAAAATAAACATTCGATGCTAATAAATGTATAAAAAATCACAGTTTGCCTCATTTTGCAGCTTGTGCCTATACTTAAGTCCATCACTGTACATACATATGTGTTTTTTTTAACTCAACCAATGTCAAATACAATTTTTAAGGCCAGATTAAGGCCCATTATTATTTTGTCAGAGAGATAAGTAGTTTTTTTTTATTATATGTAAGCTAACAGTAACCTGTAACTATCACGTGCTTAAGAATATTAAATTCGTAACAGGGCTTCCTTCTCTGGTTTTTTCTGTTTCTATTTTAAAAATTGACTTTTAATATCTTATTATTTCTCATTCTGAAGAAGAAATTGTGTAAGGTTCCATTTAAAATTATTAAAATAAAAGCTTGTGGAATTTTACTTAAAAATACGAACTTTTGGTATGAAAACTTGTATTTATTAATTTGTTGTCAATTTGAGAACACCCTGTCCTGTGTGAAAGATAGAAGGAACTAAAAATTTTTTTTATTTATTTTTTGCTAGCTGTATCCGCCACTTTGTTAGCGTCCTTGCAATATTTTGTTCGATTTTACTCTGAAAGCAATCCACACCGCAGACCTTTACTTTTTTAGTGCTTCAGTTATGGTTTATATATTTACTTTATATAATGGTTCTCATCCCTACTAAAATAAGTAAATATATAAACCATAACTGAAGCACTAACCGATATGCATAGTTTAAGCATATCGGTTAGCGCTTATGGTTTATGTATTTACTTTATGCACAGAAAAGGATACCTATATCCCATGAATTTTTTCATAAATAATATGAATCGAACATGACTTTTTTTCCCAAACTTTTTTCATACAGTTTATGAACATCGTAATTAAAAATATGAATTACACATAACGTGTGTTTATAAAATATTTTCCTAAAATATACACCTGAACACATTATTGAAAATTAGGAAATTTTTTTAATAAAATGTGCTTCATAATTCATAATATTCTTAATAGTTTCTAGTTTATCTTTATCGATAAACTATATTCTATCTTGTGGGTAAGTAAGAGTTCAAGAGCGCTTCAGAATTCCTTTTATAACGAGATTTCCTTACATGTATGTATGTGGACCCATGTTCATTTTTAAGTTTGTTTAAAATGAAAAATTTACGATTAGTATTTGCACTTCATAAGAAATATTATTTTTTAAATCTCTTACTTACCTTTTTCGCATAAAGACAAAATCGTTTAAAGAAAAATCTTAAAATCAAATCATCGAAAAAAAATTTTGAAATTTTCATACCTCTCCTTTTTAAAAAAAAATATTTCAATAATATTTTAATTTTTCTTCAAGCAACTTCGATTTTTTTTTTATATTTTCAAATAAAATAAAAAAGAAATCAATTCATAATATTTACGCTTAAATTTTTTTCTGTGTATAAATATTTTTGTGAAAAAAAGTATTCTATATTGTAATCAGGATACTAAGGTACCTTTTCATAAAATTTTGTTAAAATCCATCTAGTAGTTTTTACGTGATACGAACACCAAAGAGAAAGACATACAGACAGGAAATGAGTAACTGTTTTATTATATGTACATAGATATTCGTCCATTTGGTTACATTGTGTGGTGTCTCCCTGAGGGATTTAATGTTCATATTTAAAACCTAAGCTTTTCAAAGCCATTTCTCTATTTTTCTATTCCTAAATCCCCGACTGTGTGTTGTTAGACACATGCGATTTGGGGCGTATGAGTGTTGTCTAATTAAAAAATTAGGGGCGTACCTTACATATGGGTTAGTTGGAGTATTTAAATTTGTTTTATTGCACATAAATAGAAATTAATTAAAATAGAATTATTTAATTATAAGAATAAATTTCACGACATTTATGAAAAATTTAAAATTGAAGTATTGTTTTGTATTTTATTTACTCAATTTGGTTTTACTCCATCAAAAGGTCTTATATTATTTAACATAATTAGAGCCATATTTTTAGTATTAGCTTTTATTATTATTTTCTATTTTTAATACCTACATATAATTACCTTTTGTATAAATATTTTTGTTTTTTTTTTTGTTAGTTTTTTGTTGTTGTTGTTATTATGTTGTGTTAACATTTGTCATAAACAAATAAATGTAATAACGATTTATTAACACAAGTGTCTTAAAATTACATATACATATGTATGTAAATAAATAATAGTTATTAAGCAAGTAACCCAAAAGCAGCAGAAAAGCTTTTGTTTTGTTTTTATTTTCATGAATTTTACTTTTATTTTTATCTTGCCGCACTTGTAAAATCTATCAATATTATAAATTATTAATAAATGAGTATTGTGAAAATTTGAAGCGTTATGGGTAAATGTTACTCTCTTTCTCTTTATCTATCCCTCATTCTCTCTTAAGTTTCTACCATATTGTGAAATACAATTTAAAGGAAAAACAAAAGAACTTTTTAAATTATATGAAATAAAAACCACTTGATAAAATTTAAAAAATCAATTTTTAAAAAATTTATGAAAATCGTGGAGACAGAAATTGAAAAAAAAACTTCGAAGTGTACTGCTGCAAGAGGCCCGCTTGTAACTACAGTTCTTTAATTTTTATGATCTAATCATTAGATGCTTACATAAAAGCAAGAATTGACAAAAACGAAATGAAGCAATCTACAAGTAATGACGATTGGATATTTATTTAGTGGCATTTAATTACGTATTATGTAACAATTGTATTAAAAAATTATGTTCCAACAGTAAAAATTATATTGAAAGAATCAAAAAAGTAATGGGAGAGCACCGTATTATTCCAAAAAAAAAATTTTTTGATACTTGATGATAAATTACGATCTTATCAACTTTTCCATCCCTGATAATCACTGACTCACTCATGAATATTATGAAGCACTTCCATTATAGCTAAAAGGTTAAACTTTGCTATATATGAATGTATGAAGGTCTAAGTAAGGAAGTAAGTATGCGAAGCTTTACTATCACACTAACCATCTGTCTTATCTACTCCTATCCCTTTCCGAAGGAAGTAACATATTTAATGTAGGCATTAATTGCCTGAGTGTTACTTATCTTTGTATATATAAAAAAGTAATCAAAAAAATCAGAAAACGAGAAATTCTTAACTATTGTATCAGACCATACTTCTAGCGCTGGCTTTTCCACTATAACTAGAAAGCTTAAATTTGCTATACCAGACGGCATTTAATTGCTGGTGTGTAATTAATTATTAGAATTTTCGATCATAAACTTAAAGTTAAAAAGAGTGAATAAAAAACTTATAAAAAATAATCAGATCCACAGAAAGGCATAAATGAGCCCTTGATTATAATCAACAATGAATTTGTTTCGGGCTTAAAAATACCCAGTTATTATGTATTTTCACCCCCTGAGTTCAAAAATCACTTCGAAAATGACCAATTAGCTCTTGTTTTCAAGATACAGTAACATGTCATTTTTTAATGCTCAGCTTTCACTTTGTCGAGAAATTTAGTTTTCGGATGTTGGTACACCTGTTAACTGACAAAACCAACAGTTGTACAGCTATTTTGAGGTTATATACGTGATTTCAGTTCTTCAGATAGTGCTTGATGTGGTTTCTGTTGCTTTCTTATTCGAATTTAATGTTTTGGAGTGATATTTAAGTGTACTAAACCAAAATGCCACGAAGTTGTGTGAATTCAGTGAATAACTTTTGTTACATTTGTGGTGAAGTAACATTTTCGTCACAGAAACGCAATCTTACTCTTGCTGTTAAGACTGCTGATAAGCATTATTTTGGCGTTACGGTAGGTGACCAAGATAAGTCGTGGGCTCCACATATATGTTGTAACTCTTGTTCAGTTACTTTAAGAGAGTGGCTGAAAAATAAAAAAACGATCTATGCCTTTTGCTGTGCCCATGGTTTGGCGGGAGCCTACAAACCATATAAATGACTGCTATTTCTGCTTGACTCCACCAATAAAGTCGGGATTGTCAACAAAGAAAAAAAGAACAGTTCAATACCCAAATATTCCTTCGGCTACTCGACCAATTCTACATTCAGATGATTTACCAATACCTAACCCACCCCACAGTTATGAACTTGAACTGGAAAATGCAGATAGTGCAGAAGAACTCAACCAGCCTAGCACATCTCACGACCCTGATTTTAAGGAAACAAATGATAAACCGCACAGACTGAGTCAAGCGGAATTAAGTGATCTCATTCGAGACCTTGATTTGTCAAAGGATAAGGCAGAACTTCTAGGCTCAGGATTACAGCAGTGGAATCTTCTCCAGCCTGATGTCAGCGTATCACAGTATAGACAGCGTTCGAAGGATCTACTTCCTTTTTTTGAAAAGAAAAAACAAGCTTGTAGTATGCAGCAACGGTAACCGTCTTCCTTCTATTCCTGTTGGACATGCAGTTCATATGAAAGATACTTATGAAAGCATGAAAGCCCTCCTCCACTCAATCAAATACTGCTGCTTTTTATGTATGTGGGACAGTAGGGATAGGAAATCACATTACATTCAAACAGACTGCCCTGCAAGAAATCTTGGCCCTATGTTGGTGGAACAATTTGCTTTTCTACGTGATGCAAAAGTTAAGGAAGGTGTTTTTGTTGGGCCACAAATTCGGGAGCTTTTGAAGGATCCTGCGCTTGACAGAGTTTTGGAGGGGAAAGAAAAGGAAGCTTGGAATGCGTTTAAGGGAGTTGTTACATTTTTTTTGGGGAACAAAAGAGAAGATGACTATGTTCAGTTGGTGAGGATACTTCTACAAAAATATCATAAACTTGGATGCAACATGTCTCTCAAAATTCATTTCCTCCAGTCTCATCTAGACTTTTTCCCTCCTAGCTTTGGTGCGGTCAGTGATGAACACGGTGAGAGATTCCATCAGGATATTTCTGTAATGACTTATACCATTTTCAAAATTAACTGCATGACTTAATAAATGACTTAAACCCTCAAAGAAAAATTTTTATTAAAAACTAACATTTTATTCAAATTCATTACATTGTAATTAAGTAATTTATTTTTTAGTATTTAGTGAAAATAAAGAATTTGTGGAAAATTGGTGGGATTTTGGGGGTAGTAAATCCATCATACCTCTTTTTCTTCTGTTATAGGTCTAATGGTTTTTTTCTTCTGTTATTGGTTTAATGGTTCTATATAGTGGAAATCAATATTTTCGTATATTCTTGGCCTTCCTCTTTTGGTTGAAAGGTCATCGAAAGAAGTTTTATAAAACATTTTATATGGAGAATTTTCTAGAATCCATTGTATTTTTAGCCAAGATACAGCTTCTCCATTAGTGTTGCTCTTTCTATTAGTCGTTGATTGTCTCAGTTATTTCGTTTGTCGAAATGAAATCCATTTGTTGTACCAAAAATGGGTTTCTCTTTTTACATAATTCTATTAAATAACTTATTCTTCTTCGCCGTATAATGTCTACAATTAATTACACAGTGCAACATGGAAAAAAAAACCATATACGGACACCACTACGTGAGAAAAGTCCAAAAAAAAAGACCCCTGTCTCCCTAGCGCTTAGGTACCCGCAAAAAATTGTTCACTTTTGCGGCTACCTAAGCGCTACCTAAACGGTGTTAAGAATCATTCCTAGGAAGTTCATATGTTTTAGAAAGTTGTTTATTGGGATCATAGGTTCATTTTTGTAGTTGATTGTTTCCTTGAATTTTGAACGGTTTGCTACCTATGGACCTGAACAGGGGAAAAAAGGAAAAAAAAATTTAATTTTTTAAAGTTTTTTGCGATTTTGACCTTGAAGATGAAGTTTTTTTGATTTTATATGTTCACAATTTTTGTTCTTTATGACAAGAGCTACAACTTTGCCCCAGAGAGTATATCAAAATTCCAAACGGTTTGCAAAATATGAGCTTGAGTAAATGATCATTTTTTTGCAAAAATGACATCGAGGCCCCACATCTTTGAGGGCCCATAAAAAAAAACCTGGTGGACTTTGGGGAAAAATGAGACAGGGGTCTTTTTTTTGGACTTTTGTGACGTAGTGGTGTCCGTATATGGTTATTTTGCCATGACTTAAAAAATTACACAGTGTGTTATTGTATTTTGTTTACCAACCAAAATATAAACTCAATTTATCAACTTAATTTTCATGGCATACTGCGAATTACTTCAGATTATGTTACTTTATTAGGATTTGATATGAAATAGCTGATAAACTAGATTTTAAAAATTTTTGACTTATACCACTTTCAAAATCAAGGGCTCAAATGTAAAAATAAGATCAAGAATCTATCCAAAAATTTCAGCGGTTAAAACTGCTCGGATCAATATGAGAGCCAAATTTTGGCTGTGTTCAATATCTATATCTGTAATTAAAAACCTTTTTCTCATTTGTTCTTTTAACGGCATATTTTTTTTGACGTTTAGCCTTCATTTATTGTATTTATTTACATAATGTTCAAAATATATAATATTTCTGTTATATTTTTTTGTTCGTATATCTGCTACTGTCAATAGCTTATTGTTATGTCGCTGTTAATTAGTCATACATTTGTAAAACTTCGAATATAAACAACATTACTTAAAGAAAATTTATTACAAATTAAAATGGGTATTTGTATTGAATATAGAATAATAATTGCTATTGATTTTTGGCTCAAAGTATATGGGACATTTGGCTTTAAATTTTAATTATTAGAAGTTCACAGGAAATATTTGATATTTTTCTCCAATGATCGAAACCTACTTGCATATAAATTTTTATTTATAAATAAATATCAATTTTTAGTTTTATCGATATAGTGGAAGTGGTACACTATCATACATAAAAATATTTCGTTTATAGATTTTTTCGGTTACTAACTTACTTATTTGTATACCAAACAGTTGCATGAGCCAGCTCATCTAATAGGTGTGCTCATAAGTTAGTTCATGAGTGGTCATAAATGGTCTTAGTCGAACACAAACAAGCTTAGTGAACACATGTCTACTACTCATACCATACTATTAGTGAACAAAGCTCTGTTCGTATCATAAAAGTAATGAGCTGACCGAGTAAAACGAATTTTCTGTACTAAAGAGCTCTGTGTTTATCGTCTTATTCTCGAAATACCTAGTGTGTATTGTTTGTTTAGTAGTTATGTAGAACTTTTGAATAAGGCTTAGTGCGTTTTGCTTGCACTAGTGGTTTTTTGTTTTTTGAATTTTTTAAGAAATAAGACCTTAAAATGGTCGTAAGTAATGTTGTTAAAAAATTCTGTGTTTTTTGTTTGTACACTCGAACTGTGTTCGTGTTTTACTGAAAGCATTAAACTGCTGAAACTCGCCCAAGTTCATTATTATTATGTTCAAAATTTACGAATAATTACTTATTTAAACTACCTTATGGAAACTTTGCAAGCTCATTGCCTTTAGTTAGTTGGTATTCGGTATTCATCCTTACTCGTGTGCAATGAACAGACATAAACTCATTGAAGTATTATAATGAGTGCCTTATGAGCTTGGTTGTTTTGTGCTCATGCAGTACTTTATTGTATACCAAATTTAAGCCTTTTTGCTATTGTGAAACTATCTTTGATATCTTAGGAACCCTTTGCTGCAATACTTTTATTTATGAGGGTTACCCATATGTAGTTTCTATGGGTTTTAAATTTAAACATTTTATGACACAGGGAATGAAATTTATGAAGGGTATAAAACCGGGAGAATGATTTTTTTTTTTAATAATTCACACTATCTGAATAGGCCGGAACTTAGCATACTGCACGTTTTTAAATTTTAAATTCAATTAGAATTGTTTGAATAAAAATTAAAATAAAAAAGATTTGAATTTTACTAAAAATCGAAAGTAAATCAAACTTATGATTTCACCAAAAATCGAGATTTCACTAACAAAAAACCAAATCACTAAAAAATTGGGACTATGTTTAGAAATCCAGATTTGACAAAAAAAAAAAATCTAACGAGGATAGTATAAATTCAGATAAAGAATAAAAAAAAAAAACAAAAATCGATTTTCATAGAGACGAAAAAAATCGAAATTTACAAAAAAGCACTCATTCTTCCAGACATCAATTTATTATTAAAAAAGCACAAAATTTTAAAATCTAAAATTTAAATAATTATTAGATAATTATTAAAAAATTAAAAATAAATTTTGCCACTCTGTTAATTTTAATATTTTTTGAGTAATTTTTAAAAACTACTCAAATCACTATGGTAAAGGGCTTATAACAAGTGGCTGTTCGAATTTTTAGGATTAAAATTAACATGTTGAATTAAATGAAATTTCTTTTATAAAAAGCTAATTTATTTGACCTGCAATTACTTTTAAATTTAGCTAAAAGCTTATAAGGCACACACAGGTGACACTCTCTGGTGTTAATGTTTTTTTTTTTGGTTTAATTATTAGTCTATTCGATATATTTGTATTTCAAAAGTAATTTTATAAATTTGTGAAATATTTTTTTGTACCCATGACAGTTCCTCGATTTTTTTAAACACTTTTGAAAAAAAATAAAAATAAATAAATATTTTTTACATTTTTGCACAATTGATTTTGTTTAAAAATTTTTAAATTATTATTAATTATAAAATTGTTTTTATTATTTTATTATCTTTAAGCACTTACTCCTTTTTAAAATTTAAATTTTGTTGTCAATAACAGATTTTGTTGCTAAACATACAAAGAAGTTTAATTTTAACTCTGTAAGCTTTTTACTGGTTATTTTGATCAAATTTTTCACAAATCAGTTTCGTTTTAAAAGAATAGAAACGTTAAACTCTTCCAACATTATAAATTTAACTAAACCATAATATTTTACTGTATTTGAAATACGGGTGACATTTGAAGAAAAAAAAAATATTTAAGCAAACAATGTGAAAATAACACTAACAAATTCATAAATATTCGAGTACTATTCATGCGTCAACATTATGTCAAGAGAGTTGTTCTATTCTATACCCTACAGTTAATCACTAGTTCTAATAAAGTTTTGAAATACATACGAATTTTCAGAATTTTTATTAAAATTTCTTTAAAATTTAAAATTTCTTTAAAAATTTTAAAAAATTTTTATTTAAAAAAAATTTATTTGAAAAAAAAATTTAAAAAAAATTTCTTTTTGTTTTAAGAAATTTTTTTTATTTAAGGGTAATTCCACGTCAAATCAACAAGGCACTCAAAATGACTACTTCAGATTTTATTGCAACTTTTCTTGTCGTCTGTCTGCCCTGTTTCTGTCCAATTGTGAAAGAGGACTTATGAGAACCGCTTTTGGAAGACATGAGTTTTTGCTGGGTTATATTGTAAAATCGTTAAGATTTTTCTATGGAATGTTGATGTTATATAAAAAAACTTCACTTTGACTCACTATAAACTGAAAAAAAAAAGAATTTTTTTTAATAAACTGGGTAATAAAGGTAAGAAATATTCCTTAAAACTGAAAAATATTTAGTTTTTTAAACATAACTTCTGATCCCACCATGGTCCCACTCTGAAATTTTTATGGCGTACTCATTAAGCCACGTTAAAAAACATATGTAAATTTAAAAAAAAAAAATTAAAAGACACTCAAAGATTTTAATAAAACTTTTTTTGAAATATCAGAAAAAAATTTGTTAAAAAATTTCATGATTCATGATTGATACCAAAATTAAAGAAATACCCTTTAAAATGAGCTATTACTCAACTTTCTAGGACTTATATAACTGGATTTAGAATATACTTAATCCTCGAGCGCATATGCAAAAAAGCGACATTTGTCAATTTTGATAACTATGTAGCGAAAAAACTATAAGAGATTAATTTTTTTTAAAATCATATTTGAATTCAGGGAGTCAACGAATATAAATAAAAAAAGTTTCAATAAAATCGGGAGTGGAAAATTTGAAAACATTTTTTTTTGGTTGATTTGACTTGGAATTACCCTTAAGAAAATTTTTTTTAATTAAATTTTGAAATTTGTTTAAAATTTTTTTTCAAAAAAAATTTTTTTATGTAAAAAAAATTTATTTTTATTTAAAAAAATTTTTTAAATTTAATTTTTTTTTATTTAAACAAAATTTTCAAATTAAATTTTAAAATTTTTTTATTTAAATTTTTTTTTAATACAAACAAAATATTTTTATTACTTCTATTGAATTTTTTTTTAATATGAAATTTTTTATTTATTTATTTAAAATTTTTTTAGAGCAAGGAGTTCGAATTGAGCTTCAGAATAATTAATTTGATTTGGAATATATTTCAAAATATGAGGTAAACTAAACAATGTGAAAATAACACTAACAAATTCATAAATATACGAGTACTATTCATGCGTCAACATTATGTCAAGCGAATTGTTCTATTCTACACCCTATAGGTAATCACTAGTTCTTATAAAGCTTTGAAATAGATATGAATTTTCAGAAAGTATTGTCAATAGTAGAGGAAGAGATATCATCCAAACATCTATATCTATTAAATAATAACACACTGTGTAATTTTTTAAGTCATGGCAATATAACCATATACAGACACCACTACGTCATAAAAGACCAAAAAACAAAAAGACCCCTGTCTCCCAGTTTTGCCCAAAGTCCTCCAGGTTTTTTTTGGGCCCTCAAACATTTTGCAAAAAAATGATCATTTACTCAAGCTCATATTTTGCAAACCGTTTGAAATTTTGATATACTCTCTGAGGCAAAGTTGTAGCTCTTGTCATAAAGAACAAAAATTCATCTTCAAGGTCAAAATCGCAAAAAACTTTAAAAAATTCAATTTTTTTACCTTTTTTCTCCTGTTCAGGTCCATAGGTAGCAAACCGTTCAAAATTCAAGGAAACAATCAACTACAAAAATGAACCTAAGATTTTTTTGCAAAAATGACATCGAGGCTCCACATCTTTGAGGGCCCAAAAAAACCTGGAGGACTTTGGGCAAAACTGGGAGACAGGGGTCTTTTTTTTTGGTCTTTTATTACGTAGTGGTGTCCGTATATGGTTATTTTTTTCCGTGTTGCACTGTGTAATTCTGCGACACTAAAAGAAATTATGACGACATTTTTTTAAGAATTTAAAAATTTAATTTCAAAAATTTAAATAAAAAAATTAATTAAAAAAATTTGTTTAAAAAAAATTAAATTTTAAATTTTTTTATTAAAAAAAAATTTTTTTTTATTTAGATTTGTTGAAACATTTTTTTTCAAAAAAAAATTTTTTTATTTAAAAAAAAAATTTATTTATATTTAAAAAAATTTTTAAATTAAATTTTTAATTTTTTTTATTTAAACATAATTTTTAAATTAAATTTTTAAATTTTTTTTATTTAAAAAAAGTTTTAATAAAAACAAAATATTTCTGTTACTTTAATTTTAATTTTTTTATACAAGAAATTTTTTATTTATTTATTAAAAATTTTTTTCTTAGAGCATTAGGAGGTCGACTCGAGCCCTAGAATAATTAATTTGATTTGGATTATATTTATAAATACGAGGTAAATTAAATTCGTTCTGGCCGAACATTACTACTCTTTTACTTTTCTTTCAAATTGAAATTATCAAGTGGTTATAATTGATAAAGCTTTCTCGCAATATGTACTGGAATTTAACGATAACAACCGTTAAAAGTAAAAAAAGCTTTTTCATAACGCATTTTTGTTTTTTTTTTTTCGGTAACACCTGTGTTATCAGTTCAAATACAAGTATCTGATAATATATTAATATTTGTGTTGTGAAGATTTTAATGATTGAGTTGAATATGAGAATAAAGTAAAAAAGAAAAGAGAAAAAAGTTTAACCTTTCGTTTTAGTTTTTGAGAAATAAAAATATTATTACACAAAAACTTAAAACGAGACTTTTTATAATTTGATAAAAATCAAAATAAGAATAAAATATGGAAAATAAAAAATACCTGAAAATTTTGTTAAAGTATATTGATATTTGAGAGAAATATTTACGATAAATTTCATAGGCAAATTTTTTAACTTTGAAAATTTTAAAACGAATAAAGTTAGCTTTTTCATACAAGACAAAAATGAATACTTACGATGTTTAAGAACACTTAAACTTATATATTGGTAGACTTTTTTTCAGTAACTTTGTTATCAGTTAACATACGAGTATCAGATAATATATTAATACAAAAATTTCATAAATTTATTTCAATATGAGAAGCAAGTAAAAAATAGAAGAGAATATTTGATATGTTTAAGAATATTTGAGTAATAAAAAAAATTGGTTTACAAAAAAATTAAAATTAGTATTTTTACTATTTAAAAAAACCGAAATAAGAGTAAAATATTGAAAATAAGAAACAGCTAAAAAATATTGTAACAGCTTGTTGATGTATAGGAGAAATATTTACGATAAGTTATAACGAACTTTTTAATTTTTCCTGAATTAAGATTAAAATGAAGCATTTTATTACAAATAATTTTTAATTTTAATTAGAAATTTAAAAACAAATAAAGCTAACTTACTTCTTCATGAGATTTTCGCCAAAAATTATAACTTACGATATTTAGGCATACTTACTTACTACTTATAAAAACTTTTATTTAAACCAAAATTAGCAAAAATGATTCTGATATTAAAGACTTCAAAATTTTTTTGACAGTCGAAAGTTTAAAGTGGTAAACAATTTACGATAAATTATAAAAAAAAATTAAAGTGCATTATTTGTATCAATAATTTTTATTTTGATATATTTCAAAACAAAATTTAAGCATAATTTTTAGATTTTAATTTTGTTATCAGTTAAAATACGAGTATCAAATAATTTATTGACACTAACATTTTTGAATTGTTTTGAATAAGAGAATCATGTAAAAAAGAAGATATAAAAAAGTTTTGACTTTATAAAAAAATATTTATACAAAAAAATTCAAATTCATTTTTTTTACCATTTAATAAAAACCGAAATAAGAGTAAAATATTGAAAACAAAAAACACTTAACAATATTGTAACAGCTCATTGATGTATAGGAGCAATATTTACGATAAGTTTTAAAGAATATTTAATTTTTCCTCAATTTGGCTTAAAATTAAGCATTTTATATGAATTTTATTTGAACTATTTTTGAATTAATAAATTAATTATTTAGGCTTAAGTTCTTAATTATAAAGAGATAAAGAATAATTAGATACCAGCAAAGCAGAATGCATTTTCTAGACAGCTACGTCCGTCATCAGTACTCTTTGTATCAATCTACCCGGTAGTTTCAATTGTTATTAATTTTCTATTTAAACAAACTTATCACTTATCACTTCGCTACACCCATTTACAAAAAATAAAATAAACACTTGAAAGAAAAGTGTGGCCAACCTGTAACTCAAAAAACGCACACTATTCTCACGACAAAACTGTTTATATGCAAGATATAAAGCCTACTGTTCCTTATTGTTACGATAATAATTATCAAAACGATACCATCCCAATCCAGTCTATATTTTGCTTTAGATTATGCGCCTTAGTATGAGGGTTACTTGTGCAAATTTTCAAGACTACATATTATAGATGTCTAGGTACACAATTATAATTTGTCAATTTGTATGAGAGGCCACGCCTAATGTCGTAATCCAGTTTATATTTAGCCAGACTATGCACACTAGCCTGAGCGTTACTTGTGCAAAGTTTCAAGACTATACCTATCTAGGACACGATAATAATTTGTCACTTTGTATGGGGGGTACGAACACCATCCCGATCCAGTCTGTGTTTTGTTAGACTATGCACATTACTATGAGAGTTACTTGTGCAAAGTTTCAAGATCCTTTCCCTTTTGCAGATCTCCAGGTAGACGTTAATAATTGTTCACTTTGCATGGGAGTGACTACGCTTACTACTCCAATGTAGGCTGTGTTTCGCTTAACTATGTATATTAATAAGGGGTTAGTGATACCTATTATAGTTCCCTAACTACTTAAAAACGAAACACATTTGATTTTATTTACATAACTTAAGTTCGACACCGCTAAAACGATATAAATTTTTATAGTAAGTAGCATTTAAATTTTTATTCCGGCTGACTATTAAAATCGTTGGCCGATCCGTATCGACTTAAAAAACAATATTACATAATTCTTGCAAAAAAAAACCGACTTAAAAAGAGATAGATGGGCACCAATTCTAAACTATAAATGTAGGAAGTAATCGGTAAGAATTAGATTTAAGACTATGTGAATGTCAAGCTTCTCCCGATTATTGTTCAAAAGTTAAGCTATTTTCACCAGCATCCGTCTTTTATGAGGACACTAATCAAGCCTCTATTTATGATTTCAAAGATAGGACCACATAGATCAAATAACATAAAGACCTTTTGTTATAGAGGACTTGGCCACAAAGATTCTTTATAAATTTCAACTGTCCATAACGGTTCAAAAGTTTGGCCATATATATCAAATTACATGAACTATTGGGACACCATTTAATTTATAATTTCATATATTTATACTTATACCTGTGAAAGTATTGGATATTCTGCCTAGTTTTCAAGTGTTTGTCTTTAACGGTTTAAAAGATTACATCATTTATGGGGGGCACCCTTTAATTACATCATTTATGGGGTAACCCTTTAACTTCTAAATTCAAATTGTATAGTGGACTTTGCAATACAGATTACTTGTAAATTTCAGCTGTCTGTCTATAAGAATTCAAAAGTTTGGCCACATACATATAATTACATTAACTATTGGGACACCCTTTTATTTCCAAATTCAAATTTTATACTTTTTGTTATAGCGGACTTAACAATACAGGTTCTTTGTAAATTTCAACGGTCTGTGTACAACTGTTCAAAAGTATGGACATATACATCAAATTAAATGAACTTTTGGGGCACCCTTTAATTTATAATTTTAAATATTTATACTCTTTATTATAACAGTCATAGTAATCGACATTTTGTCAAACTTTCAAGGTTTTATGTATAATGGTTCAAAAGATAAGCCCATATAGCGCAAATTACGTCACCTATGGGGACACCCTCTAAATTTTATATTACTTTTTTTTACTTTCTGTTGTTGGGAACTATAAAGATACGTAGTTTTTTTAAAATTTAAAATTGGTGCCCTTTACGGTTCTTAATACACGTAATAAAAGTGTATGTTGTATTGGGATACCCTTTAATTTTTAATATAATGAACTGATTTTAAAATGGGACCAACCTGAAAGCATAACCTTTCAAATAAAGAAAAAAAATTTAAAATTGGTTCAGAAATGGCTGAGTCCTGCTGGCACATACATAAAAAAGCAACATTCAGACGAATTGATAACCTCCTTCTTTATTGAAGTCGGTTAATAAAAACACTCTCTTTTTTTTTAAGTGTAAAGTTTTATTAAAAAAATGATAATAACCCTAACAAATAGCAATATTTAAATACTTTGATTTGTAAGTTTTTTTTTGCATTAAACTTTTTCACTCACGTTTACAATCATAGAATTTTAATACAGTAAAGTATGAAAACATCTGTAAAACACTGTGGTAAGAGTGTAATAACATCATATATTATTGCGAAACTACAAACTTCCAGAATGATTTGTCATATTTTAATTAAATTCAAAATTAGAGATTTTTATGTAAATTATTAAAATGTTTGAATTTTTTAAAATGACTATTGTTTTATAATAAAAAAATTTACGATAAATTTGAAATTATTTTATTAATGTTATTATAGCAAGGCATAACATTTAATATTCTTATCTATGATTTCTTTTTTTTTTTTTTTTGAAGACAATTAAACTATAAAATTTAAATGAAGTAGAGACAACTATTTGAAACTTTGTAAGGTTTTTGCTTATCTATTTTAATATTTGATTTTTTAATGTTAAATTATTTTATTTTTTTATATGTTAAAAAACATGCGGCATTAAATGAAAAGTAAACAAGAAGTACTAAAACTGTTTTATGTTCGAAAGAGAAAGAGAACTATTCCACATTAAGAAATTTAATAAAATTCTCTTATCGGATTTCAAACTATTTTAAGAAGCCCTACGTAGCATATAAACTGGAGCTCCAAAAATTACTCATGGATTAGAAACCAATTCAGTTTTTTTTAATTTTTTTTAAGTTCTAAAATAGGTATGGCCAAATTGTTATAGGCCATACATAAAGACTAAGGACTAACTACCAGTGGACCTATATGATGTAGAGTAAGTAGTAACACCTGATATCGACAACTAATGTTTAGTGTTCCTTTTTTGGGTTTATTTTGTTAGTCCACCAGATAATCAAACAAAAATTGTATTTATTACTGTGAGTTTTTAAGGTACTCCACCTAGGGTATTCATAAAATTCTGTAACAGATATACATAGGGCGTGCATTATTATATTAAAGAAAGGAGTTACTTTTTCTGTGCAGAGGCGGAATGGAAACCTTACCTTACTGTTTTAAATAAAACTTTACTTTTCTTAATTTCGTTTGATCTTTTTTTATTATTAATATTTATTAAATAAATTACAGAAAATAACACAATTTTTTACTTTTTTATACGAAACCATAACATTCTAAAGTAATTTAAAATAAAAAAAATTAAGAAAAAACATACACATAAAAACAAATACAATTTTTATTTTAAAACTTAAATTTCCTAAAAAAAAGATTAAGATTAATATCGTATGAGTATCATATAAAGTTAATATTTCTAATGATTAAGTGAGTTAATATATTAATTAATACTTGTTTTTTAGGGAAATAAACCAGCCAATAATTTTAAGCTGCTGCTAGAATTAAGTTTTTAAAGTCACTAGTGCGAGTTAGAATTAAATAGTTAAACTTTATTAGGGGATAGGCAGACAAACAGGAACTGCGTACAAAAATTGTTTTAAACAAAACGAATAAAATAAATATTTAATCATATATAAAGTTAGTTAAAGTTAATTTGTTCTTTTTGTTTTTTTTTTTTGTTTAATTAAAATCTTTTATTTCTTTTCTTTTCTGCTTCGAGATTTATCACGTATTTTCGTTGTGCTTTTAATAATGGCCGATTTTAAACCATGAACGTGTTCAGTATGATCTTCGTCTCGTTTGGATTTTTGATGGGACTGATGATGATGATATTGGACATTTTTACTTGAGCTAAAAAGTCAAGAAAAAAGATAAAACATTAAAAATTTTTTATTATAAAATTTATTACGCGGAAAAAATTATTTTCGCCAACTAAAGGTTTTAATTGGTTGTATATTACAATTTAATTAAATAATTAATTGATTCAATTAATTGTTTTTTGTTTTGTTTTAAAAATATATATATATTTGATTCAATTAAAAAATTAATTGAATTTAAATTTAAAACTGATTAAAACCTTTAATTGGTGAAAATAATTTTTTCTGTGTAAAATATTATAATTACAAAAAAAAAAAAAATAAATATGCTTTGAAGTAGACTACGGTACGAGTATTAGGTTAGATTTAAAAACTACCAAAGACAGTGTTAAAACTTAGGTAACACAATACCGTTATAACTACTTATGAGAAATATACATAGTTAAACAACGCAGATACGATGATATTTGAATAAGAAGGGTAAAAAACGATATACGGAAGTATATGTTTTTCTAAAGCAACATGTTCATAGTCAGTTGGTAAAACGAGATACGTTATGAAATTAATATATAAATGTTAAGGTAAAATCTTAAGGAAATTATCAAATATAATTATTGAAAATATATTTTTCAAGAAAATGTTAAAAGAATAACTAATATTAGAAAAATGTTAGAACTAAGTTTTAAAATGTGAATATTCCTAAAGTCGTATATAAAATTTTGATAATTCCTAAACTTTAATTAAATTCGAAATTGGTAAAAAATCTAGTGTATCGAAAATTTGAAAACCAAAATCTAAAATACGAAGTATATAGTCAGATAATTTTACGATAAAATTCAAATTATAAAATTTCAATATTTTAGAAACTTTAAATAAAAAAATAATAAATAAATAATTTTAAGTACTAAATAATAATAATTAAGTAAATAAATTTTATGCATAATAAAAAAGTTTATGATAAACATAACAATAAATCTAAAATTCTAATAACGAAATTAAATGATATATTTAGTTAAAAGAAATTTGCTAAATATAATATTTGCTAGTTAATGTTTATACAATTAATTTATACACATTTTATGATAACTAAAAATTTTAAATCTAATAATACAAATATGAAATAATTAAATAAATAAAATTAAAAAAATTAAAAAAAATATATATATATGAAAACATAATATCGTAAATTTTTAGACTGTCACAAAATTCAAAATTAGAAAAAGATCTACCAAGTCAAAAATAATTTAAAATTCGATATGAATATTATTTAACTGTATCAAAAGATTTACGATAAATTTGAAAACTCAAAAAATTGAAATTAAAAATTTTTCAAAAAATTTTTATTAATAAACCATAAAGTATAAATTTAGATATTTAATAAACCAGTGACTATTTTAGGCGAAAGACATGAATATTATTTAAATATATTAAAAAATTTACGATAAATATAAAAATTTAAAATTAAAAATTTTTGAAATTTAATAAATCAATGCCTATTTTGGGCGAAAGAAATTTTAAAAATTAGCCTTTCCAGCAAACAACTCTTTATGTATTCAAACATTTGATAATATAATGGAAATTTCGGAATTTTAATAAAATAAATTCTGGGACTTGAAAAAATCGAAATTAGCTAAGTAATTAAAAATAAATTCTGGGACTTGAAAAAATCGAAATTAGCTAAGTAATTAAAAATAAATATTATTCAAATATTTTATTAGAAATATTTTTAAAATGAATTAAAAAATTTACGGTAAATTTAAAACGTAAAAAAATTCTGAAGTCAATTAAATCCAAAATTCTAGTAAAAATATATTTGTAATTTAAATGATGCTTGAACAATGTTTACTATAATTATAATAAATAATAATCGAAAATATCGTATTGAAAATATGAAAACCAAAATCTTAAATACGTAACTATATAGTTAGATAATTTTACGATAAGTTTCAAATTATAAAATTTCAATATTTTTGAAACTTAAAATTCAAATGAAAGTAATAAATTTAAGTAATAAGTGATAATAAATAATTATATAAACATACTTCATTGAAAAAGTTTAAGATGTTGAATGACAATAAATATAGAATTTAGTAACGAAATTTAGAGAAATTTGCTAAAAAAATATTTACTACTTAAAGTTTATAAAATTATTTTATAAATAGTTTATAATAAAAAATCTAAACATACAAATATAAAATAATTAAATAAATAAAATTTAAAAAATAAAAAAATATATAAAAACGAAATATCGTAAATTTTTAGACTGTCATAAAATTCGAAAAAAGTCAAAAATAATTAAAAATTAGAAATGAATATTATTCAAATGTATCAAAAGATTTACGATAAATGTATAAACTCAAAATATTGAAATTATTTATTTTTTAATTTATATTAATAAACCATAAAATATATATTTAAATATTTAATAAACCAGTGACTATTTTAAGCGAAAGAAAATTTAAAATTTAGCCTTTCATTCAATTTCTAAAGATAAAGAATTTTAATAAAGTAAATCCTGGGACTTAAAAAAATCAATATTAGCCAAGTAATTAAAAATACATATTAATAAATTTTTTTAAACAAAATGTGAACAAATGTACTAAAATATTTACGATAAACTTAAAAAATAAAAAAAAAATTTTATATCAATTAAATCCAAAAATCTAGAAAAACATAGATGTACAGAACAATGTGAAAATATATTTGTAATGTAAATTATGCGAGAAAAAATTTTACGATAATTATAATAAATAAATAAACTTGTATATTTTAAAATAAAAAATACAAAACTAAAGAATATTGTATAATTTCGAAAATTTTAAAAAGTTGAATAAAAACATTTTTAAAATATTTCAAAAAATTTACGATAAATTTAAAACGTTGAAAATATTAAAACTAAAGAAAATTAAAAATCTACAAAAATATGCCAATAAAGACTTAGCAAATATTATATTACTATTGTTAATACATTTTGGGAAAAATTTACGATAACTAATATTAGTACGTAAAACCATACTCTTTTAGATATAAAACTTCAAGAAATTTACGATAAATGTAAAACCTAAAAATATTAAAAATATACAAAAATATACAAATAAAAACTATGCAAATAATATTTTACTATTGTTAATAAATTTTGAGAAAAATTTACGATAACTAATATTAGTACTTAAAAATTTTTTTAGATGTATGTAAATCTTGAAGAAAACTAACAAATTCGATGATATTGAAATATTATAAATTTAAATAAAATAGATAACTGTTTATTACGAGCGTTGTTTTATATCGTATAAAATTTATGATTATTTTAAAAATAATTAAATTGTTACAAAAATCTCAAATTAAATAATATGATTTAAATTTCAAAATAAATTAATTTCGAAATTAAAGAAAAATACAAACTTTAAGTAGCAAATAAATAAAAAATTATAGCCTTAGAAGTTTATTAGATAAATTTACGATAAATATGTTGGATAAAATCGAAACTAAAAATAAATAACAATAATTTAAAATATGACTAAATTCAAAATTAGAGAAAAGTAAGCGTAATGAGATTTAATAAATTAAAGGTTTAATAAATCAAAAATTGGTAAATAATTATTACGATATTAGAAAATATTACAGTAAACTAAAAAAATGTTAAAGTGTTGTTAAATGTCTAATGAAAAACATGAAATACTGAACGATACTACTGTATACTAAAAGCAAGCCGAAATTAAATGTTCACAAACTACACAAAAAAAAAAAAAATCACAACTAATAATAGAAATAAAAAATTTGCCATTCCTTACACTGTAAAAAAGTAAAAATATTTTCCAAAATTCATATATGTATTTTTTGCAAACAAATTACATGTAATAAGATGCCGTTGTCGAAATTTTTTGAACAGAGAAAATTTTGAATTCGTATCGTTCATATCGTAAAGCAAGGCGTATTATTAAATACAAATAGGTGCAAAAGTAAATGGTGTAATTTTTGTTGTTCGATTTGGTGGTGGTAGTGGTGGGTGTGAATTAAGCTAAATGTGTTTGGCTGAGTTTTGTTTTAAGGTTAAGTGCAAGTGAACAAGAAGTGAGGTAGTTTTGCCAGAACAATTATGCGAGTATCTTTTTTGTTTAATATTTTTATTTGCGCTCATTTTTACATAATACAAGTTTTTGTTGTTGTGAGTTTAGTTTAAAGAGAGATATGAGTGAGATATGAGCATGTTTCTAACTCCATTCTATTAATTCTTCGTTTTGATTTCAATCTGTTTTCTTTTTTTTATTTTTGCTGTACTATGAACATGTGCAAATGCCAAAGGGTTGATGCGTTTTCACTGAACTCCGTACAGTTCTACGTTTCATTCTTTTTTCTCCTGCTCCTTCATAGGCTGTGGCCCGATAACGATTAGCTGACGTACCAAAAAGTTGCCTATGATCATTAACTAAATTTTGTTTATATGCTTTTGTGTTAAAGGCTGCCGGTACTGCATACAACATATAGTTGTCATAGACATGACTTACATCCGAATTACGTTTGGCCGGTATATAGGGCAGGAAGGCAAAGGAAGAGGTAGTTGATTGAGTATGTTGAAGGGAAGATTTTCTAGCCTTGACCAGCAAAGCCAAACGGCTTGTGGGCCTAGGTAAAGAACTTTTCTTCAAAGTGCTTTGATTAGAATAAGAAGGTGGTATATTTTTTGTAATAATTTTATACTCATAAGTGGGTGACTCACTAGCTGGAATTTGAAAGTTTAAGTTAGGAAGTATGGCTAAAGAAGGCAAGGGAGGTGTTCTTTTTGGTTTAGAAGGTATGGCTATGGGTATAAGGGATTGTTTGCGTTTCTTTCGCGGTGGCTTTATAGGTGGCTTAGTTTGGACCTCAGCTACACCACTACATATCTGAGTATTACTCAGGCCTTCAACTTTTATTAAACTAGTTTTTTGTTCGTTTTGCAATTGTGATAAATTCGTTACGCTTACGTACGTCGTATTTTCAGGATGTGCTGACTTCACATTGGAATCTTTTGTGTTTGAATGTTTGTCTGGATTCGTTGATCGTTCATGGCGATGACGGGATGTGGAACGATTGGAGGGACCTGTTGGAAATCAATAATGTATTATTAGTTATAATTTATAACGATTTTTGAATAAAAATTTTTTTTTTTGAGAAAAATAACAATAAAAATTAATTAATTAAAAAAAAAAATTTTTTTTTCATATTAATTTTCAACTTAAATTCTAGCTATTGCTAACAATGGACTACGTGCTTAGTGCTTTTTATCCAATTGTTGTGTGTGTGTGCTTATGTGAAGTTTCTGTAAACTACTATAGAAGCTTTGTTTGATTTCTAACCTAAATCTTTTGTGTAAATTTGTTGGCTGTGTGGCACCCATTATTAATAGGCCCAATAGCAGAAGGTCTGTAAAAGAAAATATATTATGAAATAAACTTATAAATAAATCAAATTACTTTAATATTTTTAACAAACTACCAAGTATAAACACCTTAAATCAGAGAAAGGGACAGATTTTTTTTTAATTGGGGTAAAATTTACTGGGGAAACGAATGGGATTGGTTCCGGACCCCGACGCACTTGAATTTGTGTTGAAAATTTGGGTTTTCTATAGAAAAAAAAAATCATAAATTTTTTCAAAATTCGTTGAAAACTTTGTAGTCTTTTAGTGAAACTTTTTAAAGGGAAGTGGTCCCAGTTTTTCAGACTTTAATATGAGAATTGTGCGATCACATGTGAAAATTCTTAATAGTTTTTAATTTAAAATGTAATATTTCTGTGTAACTGGGGGTAAATATACGATGGCAATTTGATAATTCAGTGACTCTTGAGGTAAAATATATATTTGTTTGGCAATTTATTTTCTAACATACCCTTCAAACATTTAGTTCAGAGGCTTTTTAGGTTTTATATTCCCTTCATATAATAAGATTTATCAAAGCTCTCAAAATAAGAGCAAAAGTCTCAAAGGCCTGAATCTGAAGAGTATGTTGGAGGGGGTTGCAATTTGTTTTTTTTAAAGCCAAATGTTTTCGCAAAGTGTAATGTACCGGCTCTCTAGCCATCTATCGCACTTACATTTCCAGACCTCTTTTGAGTGGTCTGAACGTTAGAATTTATTTGTGCTTTCGCATATATTATTTAACACTGATAGATTTTTATCCAAAATATTATCAGTCGGTATTACACTTTCACGAACCAAAAAGTGTCGCCTTACGCTTGAACAATGTTGGGTAAAATTGCAAACTAATAGGACTTCAAACGAGGTAAGTTTTTATCTTGACACCTTCATATATCAACATTGTCGAGAAGCCAATGCATTCACAGATTGTGACAGTTTAGTGTGGATTTTGAACTGGTGGCATCAATGGTCTATTTTTTTTTAAACCAAGCTGGAAATCTTATTTCATCCAACTTCAAATCCATGTTTAGCACCTTTTTATGGCCTAAAACGGAGCATGGATTATCATTGGTTCCAGCAGAATGACGAACCAATTGACGAACTAATTGATTTTTTACGCACAAAGTACGGCAATCGTTTTATCAGCTATCTTGGCGATGATAACTGGTCGTCTCGTAGCTGTAATTTCACTTCTTTAGAAATATGGTGGTGGGAGCCTTTAAAGACCAGAAACGATCCACATATTTAAGGCTAATGTGATATAGATTTACATCAGTGCCTGGCGTGTTACCTTAATCTGGGAGAAAACACGCTTAGCGACACACTACTCGTAAATATCAATTTCAGAATATGGGTAACAGAACCATGATCATACCACTTATTTAGGAGTTGGAGATTAACTAAACTCCTCAAACACTATTGGAGCATACCAGACCGAATCGCCCCTCTTGTGCTTTAGGCCAAACCACAGCTACCACGTTACTATCTGACGAACCTCATCAACAACTGGTCACAGACATTAGGGGATTCACTGTGGGGCTGCTGATTCCCGTTTAGATAGTGGTTAGACCTTAAAATTGCTAATCTTCAGGATATATGGTGCTCCCATATACCCTGGAAGCATTGTCGTGAAAGTGGTAGAAGTCAACAAGACTATAATGCCCCGGGAGGGAACCCTTAAGGCTAATATTCTCCAAGTCATTCGCAAACTCTTGAAACATTAGACTGACAAAATAAGCTACCGCGAAGCTAATTAATGAAATCGTGTTCCCTGCCGACCTACAATAGGTAGAACACGAACTGTATAACGTCGAAGAGAAATTATTAAACTCGAAAGAATAAATTATATTTACAAAATCTTGAATCCAATTCCAACAACTCTATATCACTCACCCTTTGTCGATTTTGATGATTTTTCTTTCTCCTTACCACCGCGTTCCAAACGATGTGACGATGAACGTTGTGAACTATTCCTTTCATTATCACGAACGGAATGTACAGTATGTTTACTGGTGGTTGTTTGTTCACGTTTATCATGATGTTCAATGATCGATCGACCCGAAGCAGTATTCGAGGAACGTTTCGTTCTTTGAGAGTCTCTAAGATCATTTTTCTGACAACGACCACTGTTAGAGGTGGCAGTTGAACGCTGTAGTAAAGCATTTGAGCTGTTTTGACGGCGGTGTTGTTGAGTCGTTGTCGCTCCTAAAGCATTATCTTGTTTGCACTCAACGCGTTCTCTGTGTGACGAAGAATGCGTGGTACTTGAAAAACGCTTTAAATCACTCTGCTGATTATGTTTCTGTTGTTGTGGTGTCTCACGCGAACTTTTATCATCTCTATAGCTGTTTCGTGTATCTGCAGTAGTCGAGCTGGTAACACGTTTAGTTTTTGTGCGAGAACGATCTTCTCGGCGAAAATTGTTAGCACTGCGTTGAGGCTGCTGATCCTCAGCCGAAGAGTATTGTGAATTTTCCGATCTTTGTGAGTCTAGAGAGCTAGAACGGTTTTGTGTTAGTTTTTGTGGTTTATGTTTAACCATTTGTGTAGTTCTACAAGGTTTTGGTTTAGCAGCATCATATTCTTTTTCGCTAGACAATGAACGAGATCTAGCTCTGGGACAGCATTCAATTGAAGATTGAGAGGAAGTACGTTCGCGCGAGTTACCCCTAGCATGGGTAGGTGAGGGAGTTGAATGCCTGGAAGTTTTCTTAGCGTCAGAGGAATAAGTACCTCGAGATACTTTTACTGCTATGACCGAGTCGTTAATTTTATCGGCAATGGATTTTTCATCTATGGTTTCAAGTGGTTTGGAGTTTCTTCGCTGCAAAGAAAGTCTTCGCAGATCTTTTAAGGCAGCCTCATCACTGAGTTCCTGTTGAAGTGTTAGTTTACAGTTTCGTTAAAAATGTGGGGTCAAATCAAAATCATCATTACTTACCCTTAAACTTTGATCGGCGCTTTTATTCATTTCACTTAAAATCATGGCATCCCTTTTCAAATCCATTTTACGATCGTAATGTTTAGGCGGTGTACCTGCTTTAACCTTAAATACTGGGGTTATATCGTTGGCTATATTTTCGTATAAATGTTCTTCATTCTCTTCTAATTCGGTTTTCTTTTTTAAACTTTTGCGTTCGGCTGGTTTTACTTCAATGGGATTGTGTTTCAAAAGATCTGGTTTATCGTTTTCCAATTGCCATTGTTCACGTTGTTCTGATTCCAAAGTAAACTCATTTTCTTTACTTAGTTTTCTTGTGGGCAGAGAACGTTTTGGTGAATTTATAAAATTTGAACTCCTCGATGTATATTTCGATTTGGGTTTTTCGTCTTCCGATGTCGATACTGCTACTCCAAAATAGGATAATTCATGTTCGCGTAGTTGACGGGCTCCGCGGGCTTCTTTGATTATTTTTAGTGAATCCTTAGTGGGTAGACTGGTGTGGAAAGGAGCCTGTTTATTGGGTGTGGCAGTTTGGGTTATGGTTTGCTGTATTTCTGGTACTGAGGTAGATATAAATTTTGCTGTTAGAAATTAGATCAATTTTAATATCATATTACTTACTAGTTGTAACGGTTCTTGGCTTGGCTATAGGAGGCACTGGCTGAACTTCATTTCCTGCTTGTGGTGAATGAAGTTTAATGCTCATGACATTCGATTTAGGAAGTTCTGAAAAAGCAATATAATCTTGAGTTTAGAAATAACTAAATCTTTGACTTAATATTCTCTCGAAAGGCTTGAGCCAAAGGTCAAAATGATTCGTGTCTCACTTTAGAAGTGCTCGGTATAAAATAAATGGTTTAAATATTTACTTATTAAAATTTAAGTTTTAGGTTTCTTATATTATTTCAAAGGGTTTATGTCCTTGCTAACTAAAAATCCTTATTAAGATGATCTACTTTTTTCTTTGTGAAAATGCAAATTTACCTGTTTTATCGAATATTTTTTTTAAACTTCTTTCTACTCCTTTATCCTCAGCCACTTTGAATGTGGTCTTTGTAGCCTTTAAACGACTCCAACTATTTGAGTATTCCAAACAGTGTTCATCTTCATATGAAGAACTATCCTGTGTACCGCCACCGCTGTCACTGTCAACTTGTTCCCTAAAATAGCTTTTGACCTCTTCATCGGCACTATCTTCTTCTTCTTCTTGCGACACGGTAGCAGCATCATAAATCAATCTTAAGCGTTGTAATTGTTGGCTAACTGGTAGCTGTTCGTTGCCTAGAAAACTTAAACGTGGCAAAGAATCATTGCGCGTAACTGATGTACCCGAATCGGTAGATGTTTTTCGTGAATCTTGAGAACATTTACGAGATGAGGTAACAGTCGACCATGATGATGTAGAGGAGAAACTAGGTGTTTTATAACGATTTTTTATTTCTTCAAAATTTGATTGTGTGGATTCTTGATAGCTATTTGCTTTCAACATGGGAGTGGGTTTGACAACGGCTGCTTCTATGGAAGCCATACTTAAACATCTCATAGCTTCATCGAATTCGGTGGCTGAACGCATTGTCTTTATAATCAAGGTAGTCGATTTTAGTCCCTCATCCAATATTTTCTGATGTTCTTTGAGATCATGCATTAGCAGTTCTTGAACCGTGGGTCTGCGTTTTGTTTGTCCTGTTAGACCTGTTAGTGAGATGATGATTGAGTTGATATATTGGTTGGATGACTTTATTGGCTTGATCATTTTTAGAGTTTTTGTTTTAGTTTGATTTAGATTTCTTACAGAGTAGTGGTACACTAGATTTAGTTTTTTTGATTTAAAATTTTATTTTTTGAATTTATTGTTTTTAGTTGGCAAAGTAGTGAAATGATTTACGCAGTTTAATAGCATTATAAGCTTTTCAAGTTTAAAGAAAGTATTTTATTGTTTTTAATTGTTTATGATTTTTGTTTGAAAAAAATTAAAGAAAGAAGAATTGTAGTAAAAAGAATTAGTGAAATAAGGAAATTAAAAAAAAGTAAATTTTTTAAATTTGTGGGAGTCAACAAAGTTAAGCGTTAAATGTAGCATTCCTGGAAGGTACAACATGTAAGCTAACACTATAAAGGGTAAAGCACATATAAACATAATAAAGTTATATATAAATACTGTCCCAAAACTACGCAAGATTTGTATTAATTACATCCGCATCCAAAAGTTCCATTGTTTTCGCTACAATTTCTACCACTCAGCCAAGGCCTTCTGTATTACTATGGCCGCTGTATCAACAAATACTAAAAGTTAAAGGGTGTTCCGATAGTGATATGATTTTCACGTATATATCGCCTTATTAATAACAGGCAGACACTTGATTATTTTGGATTAATAAAACTATTTATATTTTTACAGAAGGTGTATTACTATGGCCGCTCTGATAACTATAGAAGGGTTAACTCCATTTTTAGGGAACAAATAATTGCACGAAGACAAACATTTAAACACAAAGATTTAAACACAGTTTCCATGATAGTGAGATGATTTACACATATATGGTTTTTGAACCGTAATAGGTAGACACTTAAAATTTAATAATTAAAACTGCATTCGCTATATTAACAATAACAATAATACAAAATAAAACTAAAGGGTGTCCCGACAGTTACTTGCTTTTGAGGTATATGTCCTTATTTTTGAAGCACAATAGGCAAACTATTTTCACAGACGGTGTATACTACGGCCGATATAATAAACATTACTAAAAGCTAAAGGGTGGTCCAATAGTGATGTGATTTCACATATACATCCTAAGTTTTTGAACCCAAATAGGCAGACATTTGATATTTTCACAGAACTATGTTGGCTATGTTAACAAGTATAAAAAATAATACTAAAAATTAGAGGGTGTCCCGTTAGTGAAGTCATTTTTACGTATATGAAATTATTTTTGAATAGCAATAATTGAAGGGTTTGTTGCAGCAAAAAGTCAACTCCTTTGTTGGGTGACAAATAATTGGAAAATAAAGGTGTTTTATATACATTCTACAGTAGTAGAGTTGTGCTTGGTAATTCAAAAATGTGGGCGATCTTTTTAGTTCAGATTAGTTTACTGAACTAGGTCCGTCTTTTAGTTCATTTACCCAGGAGATCACTTATAGCTACCATACAATATTGGCACACCTTCTAATAAAAATTTCAGGAGTCTACCTATTACGGTTCGAACATAAGGCCATTTAAATGAAAATTTGGACAGTGTCGGGATACCCATTAATATTTAGTATTTTTATAGTTATCATAGTAATACGCCTTCTTGAAAATTTCAGGAGTCAAATCACATCATTGTCGGAATACCCTTTATTTTTAAGTTTATTTTGTTATAGTTTATTTAGCGAAAACAATTTTAATTACTGTGTGTAAATTTCAAGTGTCTGCCTTTTACGCAGCGTAAAATAAAGACATATACGCGAATAATACGACACTTTTGGAAGACCCTATAAGTTGCAGGGGTTGTTGTTATAGTGTGCATAGTAATACAACTTGTTTGAAAATTTTGGTTCCAAAGATAGAAAGCGCTGATGGCCGTTCAGATATTGTAGCGAAAACAATAGCGTTACGGCTTTACCATTTGGGTACTAAGGCAGAAATATGTGACAAGTAATCGCCATTGTACAACAAAACAATTTTGTAGCCTTACTGTCAAACTCGGTATATATTACATGAACTCGGTATATATTACATGAACTAAAAAGGAATATGAACTAATGAGCTAAAGTAAACTAATGAGCTGAAGTAAATTAATAAGCTGAAGTGTACTAATGCGCTGAACTGAACTAGTGAAGCTGAACTAAACTAAGGAGCGGACTCAACTAGTAAGCTGAAGTAAACTAATGAGCTGAACCGAACTAAGGAGTGGAACTGAGCTCAAAATCTGACATAATCTCAGTCTGGTGATCATCTGAATTAGATCAGTTAAGTGATTAGTTTAACTGAACTACTAAACAATTCTATCGTGTGGCATAGCCGCTGTCTATGTCTATGTATTTAAAGCGTGACGTATTTCAAAAACATAGTTCATTTTAAATTCTTAGTGCTTTTAATTTTGTAAAGACTTATTCTATTGTCCTTTTATTTAGTTTGGTCTTCTTAAGTTATCTCTGGAAGAGGATTATTTTGAGAAAATTAAGTTTTACTTTAAATACAAAATTACGAATATATTAAGAAGGCAGATATTAAAAAGCATCTTACTGTTGCTAAAATATTTAATGCTAATTTTTACTATTTTTATTCATAACACTGTGAAACAAATTCATGTTAGCAAAAGTTGGGTCGATTCTGAGACTGAAGGGTGAAAGTAGAGGCTAAATTAGAAGACCCGTAACGCGGCATTTGTTTATGTTAGTTCGAATTTTTTCTCTAATCGACCTTCGAAAAAAAAAATTCGAACTACCATAAAAAAACGACGAAATACGGGTGTTTTCGATGGTAGATTAAAAATAAATTCGAACTACCATAAAAAAACGACGAAATACGGGTGTTTTCGAAGGTAGATTAAATATAAATTCGAACTAACATAAAAAAACGCCGACATACGGGTCTTCTAATTTAGCCTGTATTTTCACTCCTCACTCTCAGAATCGACCTAACTTTTGCTAAATTGAATTTGTAATTTAAAAATATTAATTTTCTAAAATTGTAATAGAAAACAAGTTTATATTTGTTAGATAAGCCAATAACCAATTTTGTTTAAAACATTTAAGAACTTCTGTTGTCGTTATCAGGATGCTTTATTTTGACAAGTTCGAAAAAAAAACAGAGGAAAGTTAGCAGTTACTCATGCTGTTAGCTAATTTTAGTGTCAAGATTTAAAACAAGTTTTAAACATTTAATATTTTTATAATTAAAATTATCACAAAAGTAGATCATCCCATAAGAAGAAATATAATAAAATCTACATATTTATTTAATAACAACATTCATAAATATAAACCATATATAGACAAGAAAGATCTATTTATATTCAAACTACTTTATACAATAAAATACAAACGTTTGAAGGAGCAACAAATATGATTTAGCTAAAACTTACTAGTTTCTTCCCAATTATTTGACACTGCAGTGGTGTTTCCCGAATTGACATTAATTTTCGTAGAAAAGTTGTTCGCTTGTGACAGGGCAGCCGAACCTAGGTCTTGTATGCGCTCAGCTACAGATTTTTGTGGCAAAGAGTTTAATAAAGTAGGAGATTCTGATTTGAAAACTATAATTAATGAAATAAATAATTAAATAATTTTTTGAAACAATAATTAAAGCAAAAAAAAAATACCTCTTTCATTCTTTATTTGACTGCTAATTGGTTTCAGCTGCACTCCCCAGAGATCATCGGGTTTATCAATATTTTCCCCCAACACATAAGGCTTAGGCTTAGCGGGTTTATTTTTCAAAATTCCTCTTAGAGAGGTCATTTCGTCGGTATCACAATCTGTGGTATCCACACCACTAGTAGAAGCATAACTACTGCGTGAATTTTCGGCATAAGCAAATGATTCGTTATTGGATGGTATAGTAACAGTAACATTTATAGCCGAATCCTTAGGTTCGGGAGAATCCACTAAGGCTGGTCGATATGTCACCGTAGTGGAAGCAATGGTTTTCTTTTTCGCATTATCATTACCAAATAGAGTAACAGGCATGGCTACTGCCGCAGAAATAGAGGAGGGTGTACTAACTGAATTCGGTGTTGTAACGGTGGTGGCAGAGTTTACTAAACTCAGTAAAGGGCCCACACTGGAACTGCGATTTCTGCGCCTGCGAAAATTATTTGTTGGTGGAGGCTTACTATCGGTCTCCACTATGTTAACACGGCCCGATTCGGTGGCAAAATGTACTTCCGTTTTGCTAAACTCTACACGTTTCTGTTGTCCTCTGTCGGCGTTGATGGTGGACTCACCAGAGTTTATAAACTTGGAATAATTACCCGGCTCATAGAAACCATTTAAATGTATTTGAGTGGTTTGTCGGGAATTGTCACGCACATACTGACTTTCATCTACTGCTATAGAATGTCTTTTGGAGGCGGCTACCTCATCTGCAGGAGAATTTTCTATTTCTTCATAGGACTTTTGAGATCTAAAGCGTCTAGGAACACCAGCAGCAGCTGTTACTTTGGCCGTTTCACAAAAATGCACCACAGTTCGATTATTAGCTGCTGCTGCTGTTGCTGATGCTTCCGAAGTAGGAGACCAATTTTGCAGTTCGCCTGATCTACCCAAACCACTGTCAGTAGAGGCATCCATTCTAAACATGGCCTTTTCAGGTGGCGACATTTTCTCAAAACCATATGACTTACGTCTTAAATGCCAATCGATAGAGTTTGTATCCTTATACTTTAATCTGGATTCTAAACTATTGGTGGTATGTTTATTATTTACCTCCTCTGTCCTGTTGGTAACCCTATATCTTTCGGGACTTTTTTCGTAATTTCTTTTGATCTTGGTCTGATCATTTACAAGATGTTCTACTTCGTTATTCGTTTTGTTGTTTTGTTGATTAATAAGAAAATCTTCTTTATACAAAGACTCATCAGACAATTTTTTCAGTTTTCCTCTAATTTCTTTCAAGGATTCTGCCGTTAGAAAAGAACTTCGTTTGGGTATTAGTGGGGACTTGATTTCTTTGACCCCACTACTACCATTTAATATACTGCTAAGGGCTGCTAAGTCTACATGATTATTGCGCATAACTGTATTCAATCTGCGTCCGTTTTCCAACTCGGCCCTTATTTTGGATACGCTCACCGAATTAGTAGGTAAATCCAGGGGTCTTCTTGCTGTTGTAGGTGAGGTAAATGTTTGATTGGTTTTAGTTGAGGACTGAAAAGATCTTCTTAGTTTACTAACGCGTCGCCACTCTGCTGGCTCTTCACCATCACCACCATGTGTATCCCACTCAGTACTCAAGTCGTCGGTGGAAATTGAACGAGATCTTTCTAGAGAGTTTACTGACGATTCGTTGGGTGTTTGTTGCCTTCGCAGATGACGAGAAGAGAGTCTGAAAAATAAAATTGAATTGATTCATTAGCATTTTTTGTTTCATATACATATTTTAATAAATTCTAAAATAATTGATAGTGGGTTTTTGCATTATAATTTGCTAGCTGTGCCCACACACGTTGTGTACGTTATGACAATATTTTATTCGAATTTGCTTTGAAAGTAATCCACACCAAATTTTAAGGTACCCATATAAACTGCGTACTTTCACTGCTTTTTCTCCGTTTTGTCTTGGAAATCGGGATACTAGGGTACCTTCTCAGAAAATTTTGTTAAAATCTATTCAGTAGTTTTTACGTGATGCGAACGCAATGAAAAGCAGACAGGCGCACAGAGGGATTTTTTGTGCAATAAGTAATTTTTTCGACATATAAAATTTAAAAATGTAATGATGCAGTTTTGTAGAAAATTGATTCAGTATGATGAATCCATAAATTGTATGCCAAAAAAACGTTCATTTGTCTTTGAAATAACGAAGTAAAGTCAAATGTATATTTTGGTCCAAAATATTGAAAACTGTTTACGCACTTCTATAGTTTTTGTACGTAAGATAATTTTATTGCTCTGATTCAAATAGTGATTTTTTTCAGATATATGCTTTTCTGCGTATTAAAAAAAAAATTATAAAGTTTCCGCATATGGTTTAAAAGATATGATAGAATAAAATTTGTTCTATAACGTGCCGTGATTACAAACTTCCTTGGAAGAAAAAAAAAGGTTGCTCGGTGCTCCCGCTATAATAAAACAAAAGGTAAGACTCCATACTATCAAAAAAAAAAGTTTAAATAATTAATAATCTTTTATAAAATCATAAAAATTGTCTCCAAATACATGAAATTTTTAATTTTAAAAATTTACAAAATTAATTTACAATTTGAAAATAGCAAATAGAGAAGTGAAAAAGGTATCATTAAAATGAGTTTATTTTCTGTTTTATATAGTGAACTTCGAATTCAGAAGGCCTTAGAGGAACAGATGGGTATACGAGTGGATGCAGTTCAACAACGAACTTGGTTTACTAACGATGGAAATACGTCCAGGCGTTTCTTTTCTAATCCCGCACTTGTTGGCGATGTGACTCGTGTAGTGGAGCAGCAAATTAATCGATTTCGCATTATAGTTACTACAAATAATAACTTGTGAACTTGATGAAATGATAGATGATGAATAAAGGTCTATATTTAAATGCATGTATTGAAATTTATTTATAAAATAATTAGTTTTGGTAAAGAAACAAAAAGTTGTGGGAAAAAATATAATATGGGTTATATGGGCGGTGGGTAGTGGATTTAGCCAATTTGGATGAAACTTTATTTTATTCTTAATTGAGATAATAAAAGGCTCTGTGCCAAATTTCAAAAACTTTGGACCAAAAATAAATTTAGAGTTCTATGAGCGGTGGGTAGTGGGCGTGGCAAATTTTGATGTAACTTTATTTTATTCTTAATTGAGGTAATGAAAGGCTCCATGCCAAATTTCAAAAACTTTGGACTAAAAATAAATTTTGAGTTCTATGAGCAGTGGGAAGTGGGCGTTGCAAATTTTGATGAAACTTTATTTTATTCATTAATTGAGGTAATAAAATGCTCTGTGCCAAACTTCAAAAACTTTGGGCCAAACATAAATTTTAGGTTCTACGGGCGGTGGGTAGTGGGCGTGGCCAATTTTTTTAAACTTTATATTTTTCTTAATTGAGCTAACCAAAGGCTCAGAGAAAAATTTCAACATTCTACGGGCACTCCTTATATTTTTTGCCAAACATTGTATGAACAAATCCCACTGTGAGGCGGACAAACGAAAATGAGTTATTATTTTATTATATATATATAGATCCACACTAAATTTTAAGGTACCATACCCGTTGCAATATTTTATTCGAATTTGCTTTGGAAGATATTCAAACCAAAATCCTTACCTTTTTAGTTCCGCCTTAAACTATGCTTCACTTATGGCTATGAATTTACTTTATAAAACAGCGCCATCTGTTAGTTACTTTACTACTAAAATAACTGCGTAATTTCATTGCATTTTTTGTTCCCTAAATGAAAGAATTATTCAAATAACTCTATAAAAACTGTTGAAATATATCCCAATCTGGGAATAGTTTTTCAGTGAAAACATAATTTTGTTTTGGGGCTTAAAAATGGTCAGAAAAATGGCGGTCATAATTATTAGTAAGCCAAGCTTTTATAAGAAGTATCGTCACACCAAGATCTTTATTAGCAGTGCACGGAAATTTTGCAATATTTAAAGAATTACTTTTGTTTTAAGCACTAAATGACATTAAATGTATAAATAACATTATTCATTAATTGTTAAAAGTATGAGAGACAGTTTAACAATTTCGGGACTTTTTGTATTTCCAGTGCAATAACTTTCAATGCAACGCTGTACCTGGTGAGCAACAAGCTACATGTATTAGTTTTCAAAAAGTCTCGAAATTAGTAAATTATCCTCGTATTTAAGAAAAGAACTCTCAGAAACGTATGTAAAAGAATAGAATAATACCATATCTGTATTTGAGTAGACGGTTCAATGACTTATCACCGCTAAAGATGAAAAAGGTTATTATATTGTGAATATGAGAAAACAAACGAAACTTTTCGCAAACGTTCTATGTAAAGATCCAAACTTTTCAAAGTTTTTTAACTGTTTTATACAGAAGCAAAACCAAAACAAATACTTATTAAATGACAAAGTTCGCACACAATACAATTGGCTTCTCACTCGTCTGCTTGTCTTAATATACCATTACAATTGTACAATTGTAAACAAAACAAAAGCAGAAAAGTTTTTTTAATGATTCATTTGATTTTCGAATACTGATTTCGTTTTCTTGAATTGCGTTTTATTTTGTTTCTCTACCTATGCTATTGTAGTTTGAACGAACAACAATAAAAACAAAAAAAATCTTACAAGTTGTCATTCAATATCTCTCAAAAATAAAAGTTATACATACACTGCCTTGAAATATTCTGTACCAATACGGCCCAAACGTTTGCGAAAGGTTTTTTTTTATGAAAACGTTTTTGTTTTATTCTCATTATTTTTTCTAGCTGAGTACGTTTAAATGAGTGTACAGTTGGTGTTTAAGACCAAAAACATTAGAAAACTGAGTAGCACTCTCGTTGCTCTTATTTTGGTTTTGTTCTATTCAGCGCAAAGAACAAGACAAAACGAACGCAAACGTCTCGTTTTGTTTATTTTCATACTCTGATTTAAAGGAGTATATTTAATGCTGCATTACAAAAATTCATCCATATTTATTGAAAATGATGTTTAGAAACTGGGTGCATATATCCAGCAATGCCCTGATGTGCTATGAAATAATAAACCTATCCTACAAATCTTATTTTTAGAAAAGTTTTTCTACCAGACTTATAATTTTTTGAATTTATATATACTTAACCAAATGAGTTTTATTAATTAAAGATTTTCAATTATTCTTTTTTTCAAATTTTATCAAAACTATTTCAACTTTTAAATCACTTTTCATTTGACAAAGTTTATTTCTAAGCGATCGTCTCACCAAACCTCACGAAAACACAATTAAAACTTAAATAAATGTAAAATAACAATTGTTGTTGAAACCTCCAGACTACATTGAAATAAGTAATTCATTAATGAAAAATAAACTTAAAATAATATTATTGAAAAGTCGAACAAAATCAAACAGTTAAAATGTTTAAATGATATGAAAAGGGGTATGAAAAGAAGATGATGTGGAAAAAACTGCAAAAAAAAAAAATTATAATAAAAATATGAAATAAATCTTACCGTAAGCCATCATCGTCAGTATCGTTGTTGTTTGTTGTATTGTCATTGTTATTGTAATGCCGGAAACTTTCCAAATCGACACGATGGTATGTATTTGATGAATGCGTTGGTGTCAATCTATCGTTTTGTTTAAAATGTTGCTGCTGTTGATAATGCGGACTGGGTGACTGACGCTGGAGATGACGAAGATCTGTTTCAGGTTTGCCAGCGTATGAACGAGATTCATCACTACTACTACTACTACAACTGCTGCCATAACAATTGTTAGTGTCACCTACGCGGGATTTTATTAAATGCGTATTGTTGCTGTTTTGTCTATATATGGAAGGTTGTTGCCAAGATGTTCGTATTGTTGTCGCTGGAGA
The DNA here is from genome assembly GCA_949628195.1 of Phasia obesa. Lineage (NCBI taxonomy): Eukaryota > Metazoa > Arthropoda > Insecta > Diptera > Tachinidae > Phasia > Phasia obesa. Next base: position 139,367,420 of record OX451216.1, on the reverse strand, counting down.
TGTTGGTGATGGTGGCGATGATGTTGTGTTTGCTGTTTTCGTATTACAGTTGTTGCTATTGCTATTGTTGTTATTGTTGCCGTTGCTGCCAACAATTGCATGTAGGCTTATTTTGTTTGTTGCCATATTCTTGTGGGTGTTAATTGACGTAGGATTTGTTGTCGTCGCTGTTGTCTGAGATGCAGTCGTGGAATTATTTGAACTATTCGATAAGCTGGAACTACTTTTCTGTAATGAATACAAAAGGCACAAATGACATACTGTGTTAGTTAAAAGTTATAAATAACCGTTTTTGTTTACTTTACTTTGTACTAAATGTTTTCTTATTTTTACCTGAAATCCTATGATTTATTATATAGCAGTGGGTTAAATAATTATTCGTACTTAGTACTTTTTAAGATACATAAATGACAATTAAATCATCTATTAATTGTTTTATTTTTTATTTCAAACGTTCGTTAATAAATTTAAATATGTATATCTAAAAACATTAAACAGAACACAGCATATTATACATCTTTTCTCTTTGTATTCTCTAGCACAATTAAAAAAAGATATTTAAATCGGCTATATGATTCTCATTTCGAATCTACACGTTTTAATTTTTCTTCTTTAAAACTTACTGATTTTAAAATATTAAAAATAGTAGAAGGTAAAAAAAACATTGTAGTTTCCATACTGCTAAATGGATCCTGGAGTAAAATTATATTATTCAGTATTTTAAGGTTAAAAATTAATTTTGTGTATTGAACGTTACTCTAGCTTTATAAAACAAAACATATCGAAAACTCATATATTAAAGCAAAATGATAACAATAATTTTTGTCTCGGATTGTTATGTAAATAATTACTTTAATAATGGCCAAAAAAGGAAGCTATTATAAACGAAATATGTATGTTTTCCTTGTAGATTATTTGTTTTTATTTGAAAGATTAAGTAAAGCTTGCTATTTTTCATCATAATAATCGGATAGTTTTTATCATAATGTGATTAACTGACTTTAAATTTGCGTTCTTTCTCAAGTGGATATAAATATAAATAAATTTTATGCTGTTTTCTTGAGTTCAGCATCCAGATTTGTATTTCTTCAAATAAGTATACAAATTTTATGAAAAAAGTTAAAAAATAAAATAAAAAATAAATCAGTCAATTGCGAGTCAGACTCACACACCTAGAGTACCGTACTATGTTCCGTACAACTTTAAAAATACAAGTTGTTAATTTTTTCACGTCTTATGGGGCACCATTTTTTGTTATTTTTGTTTATACTATAGCATAGAACTAAATAGGCTGTGTAAATATCAAGTGTCTGCCTATAGCGTTTAGAAGAGGAGGTAAGATTTCTCAAACTCGCGACATCTAGGAAGCACCCTTTTATTTTTATTAAATTTGTTTTCATTACTTGTTGATAAGTAGATATTGTAAAATATAATCTGTGTTAATTTTAGGTGTCAGCTTTTCACTGTTCAAATATAAGCATTTTCTATGAAAATCTCACGAGCCTTCCAATTCGATTTAAAAAATAAGCCAAATATACCTGAAACGTCACTGTCCGAACATCCTTTTATTTTTAGTACTAACCATTGCGGCCGTGGCAACATATCTTCTGTACAAATTTCAAGAGTCTACCTATTACGGTTCAAAAAATAAGGCTATATACGTGCAAATCACGACACAGCACGATATCTGTTAGTTTTGAAAAATTATTTTAATTAATACATACACAGAAAAATTGAGGGAAGGATAAATTTTAAATATGCAATAATATTTTTATTAATTAAGCAAATCAAAAACAATTTTCTGTGTATGTGTCGTTGATCAAGTAAAATGAAATGGCAAAAAATCTGAAATATTAATAAAAAGGAAATTCCACAATTCCCAAAATAAGGACCAAAAAATTCCAAAATTGGACGGACTAGGGCTCATTAAATATTTCCAGAAACAATTTAGGGCATATATAGCTTTATTACTGCAGTCTTCTATTTTCGCTTTGGCATTTTAGAAAATATAGGCTAAAGTCAAAATTTCGATGTAAAATAGGTCATATTGTGGGCCTTTTTTGGGCTAAAGTACACAAAAATTCAATAATTTTGGATTTATTAAATTGAAAGTAGTATAGTTTTTAACTCAGTAAAGATAAAATCTGCAAATTTACCAAAAATATTTAGAATATTTTGAAAAAACTGGACCAGGGTAGCGAAAAATCAAAATTTTATTTCTTAAAATGCTTATAACTCAATCATTTTGAACTAATATCTGCAAATTTAGATATCATTTTGTAGGTATTGATAAGACCTTTAAGATCATGTATGATTTTAAAAAATCAGAATAAAACAGACGAAATGGCAAGATTTAAAAGAATTTCCAGGTGCGAGGTTCCCAACTTTGAGACCACATAGACACCACCCCTGATTGTGTATACTACCCACTTTTAAATTTTAAGTTCAGATACTCCTCTGCTATGCTCATGTCATGTGTTTTGGATCAATCGGCCGAGCCGTTAATAAATGACTAGGTTATTTGCAAAATATTTTGATTCTGCCCCACTGTGCACTGTTGGAATACCCTTTGTTATAAAGGAAATATAAAATACATCTTCTGTGAAAATTTCAAGACTATACCTATTAAAGTTCAAAAATTAGGTCATATAAATGCAAATCTCGTCTCTGTCGGAAGAACCTTTAACTTTTACTTTTTGTTATAGAAGCCGTAGTAAATTATAGTTTACAAAATTAGGCCATATTCATGCAAATCACGTAACTTTCGGAACACCCTTTTATTTTTAGCTTTCTTTTTTACACTTGTTGATATAGTGAACTAAGTTGTAATTAATGTTTGTAAATTTAAAGTATATGCCTCCTACAGTTCAAGAAATAAATAATATACGTGAATAACACGTATATTATAAGTTTTACTATTTGTTGCTTTAACGGCAACAGTTATACACCTTTTGTGAAAATATCAATAGTCTACCTATTACGGTTCCAGAGAGTTGCTGACTGACAGACAGACAGACAGACAGACTGACAGACATTGTAGCGAAAACAATAGGGTTACTTTTAAAAATGAATACTTGTAACATATTCAAGCATTGTTGCATTATGACAGGCTTTATCGATTTTTATCAAATTTTGTCTCTATCGTACTGCTGTTTCTTTCTTTTTTCTTAAATTTAAAATATTTTTTTCCCTTTTTTTTAAAGTATCATCTAATGTCTTCTTTATACAATGCAGAAAAAAACTTTTCGCAAACGTTTTGTGCAAATATACAAACTTTTAAGTTTTTTTAAAGCTTTTTCATCATTGAGTAGAAGTAAACAAAAACTTTTCGAATGACGTAGAGCGCAAATATATACTACTTCACTATCAAAAGCAGAAACGTATTTATTGACTGATCAATTTAATTCGTTCGATTTGCTAACCGAATGCTGGTTTTGTATATGATTTATTTTCTTGAATTTTTATTTTATTTTTCTTCATGTACTATTGCAGTCTAAATAAGCAATAATAAAAACAAAACGTTATATAAACAAAAAATCTCCACCATAATGAGTAAATCATTTAACAAACGTTTGCGAAAAGTTTTTGCTCAAAAACGTTTTTATTTTTTTTTATTTTATTTTTCTAACTGTGTACATTTATATGACAGTTTGTGTTTTTTTTGAAGCAAAAACAATACAAAACAAAATAGCACATGGTTTTTATTATCTGTATTTTTTTTACTCACTACAAAGATAACAAACGTTTCATTTTGTTTATTTTCGTAATCTGTTCGAGACACAACAACAGCATAATAGTCCCGTAAAAATACAAAGACTCAAAAAAAGTTATCGTAAATTGCCAAATAGGTACCAGAACTTATTGCGAATCAAAGGTTTTATATGATTTGGACATTAAACTTAATTACATTTTTAACTGAATCAATTATATATTTAACATAAAAACAACAAAAAGCTTGTATAATGAAATAAATAATTGAATCAGTTATATATTTAATAAAATTTTTAACTAAATCAAATTAGAACAATTTAAAAAAGGGGTGCGAAAATCTTTTTCTATAAGTATGCGAGTTGGTTCACTATTGGCTGTAGTTCCGAATGTTTTCTAAGATTTTATGTATTTATGCGGGTATGATGATGATATCAATTAAATGTTATAAACGAGTTGTTAGAAAATAAGCTACCATTTCATGAAGTATTTATTATACGTACACTTTTCACAACCACTGTAATATAAACATAAATTTCTTTTTATAACGGTTTTAATTTCAGAAATACAAATAAAAAAGTTGTAGGTGTCGGTTGGACAGTTTTTCATTAAAAAGAAAGGTGTTGTTAATTAATTATTTTTTTTTTCATGTCTGATGCCGACATAAAAATTAATCCACAAAATTTAAATATTCGTTCTTTTTCTTTGTCTTTGTCTTTGATTTATTATTTGTTTTCATTTCTGTTTGATTTATTACAATAACACATATGGTTCAATTCTTGTCTGGATTTACCAGTCACTTATTATAATTTGTTGCTTTTTCTACTCTTCAGTCATCGTTGTATTCCATACTTTGTCTCTTTGGGACCTCATACAGCTAAAAAGAAGTTGTCATTTCATGCTGTTCATGTGATTATTTTAAATAAAAAAATAAAAAACCAAAAAAAAAAAAACATTTTTAACTTGTTCTCAAAATCTGTTAAATACGAGAAAGTCTAATTTGATTTCACGCTTGAGTATAAACAATGAAATTTAATAATTTCTTGTTAAGCATTATGTAAAATTAAGTTCAATGCACTAAGATTATATTTTATAAGCAAAGATGTTATTGCACGAGAGTACAAAATTTATTAAAGCTCAGGAATGAGGTTTAAATTTTTAAATAAGTCAAGCTGCTATTAAAAGCAAAATGTTTGCAAAATGTAAAATTTTTGATTACCAAATTGTTAAATAAAATTTTTCTTTTGGCCAAGAAAGTTATGCTTTAAAAAATTATGTTAGCAAAAGATGTGTGACAAAAAGAAAGATATTATTTTCAATTAAAGTTGGTCTGAATAAAGTACCTTACAACACGTATAACGCATAAGCAAAATCCCTTTATACTAAAGAAAATGTTTACTCAAATTCAAAAGTTTTATTTCTTAATATGACGAGATTTAATTAAATTTTTAATCGTTTCAATTATTTGTTTATTTGAAATCTTAATTGAATGTAATAAAAAATTAATTGATAGCTAGTATTAAATAATATTATTGTTATTATTATCTATCCCGGTGCGTTTCACGACACCCATCCACAAAATCTACAATAAACACTTGGAAGAAAAGTATGGCTAATCTTGAACTCGAAAACGCACGCTATTCTCACGACAGAAAAAATGTTTACTCCAACTAAAGGTTCTAATTGGTTCCAGATACAAATTTAATTAAATTTTTAATTGATTCAAATATTTATTTGTTTTGAAGATTATTGTTATCTTTTTGAATTAAGAATTTAATTAAACCAATTAAAATATTAATTAGATTTTTATTGGAAACTAATTTTCAGGACTCTACACATTGTAGTTCTCTAGATACACAATAATAATTTTTCACAAAATTGTTCACTTTGTATGGGAGCTACCACGCCCACTATTCCAATCCAGCCTGTATCGCTAAATTATGTATATTAATAAGGCTGTAACTGGTGCAAAATTTCAAAGATCTAGCAATTTTTCTTTTCGTAAAATCCTAAGAAAAAAAATTGGCCAAATCGTTGCAGCCGTTATTAAGTGATGCGATTACCAACGAACGACATTTGTTTTTATTTATATAGCAGATATAAATAACAGAATGAATTACACTTTAAATAACGATTGTATTCGAGACTAATTAAAATCTTAAAATGCTGTAGAATTTTTTCTTGTGAAAACAATAATATGCACAATAAATAAAACTTCCTTTTGTATGAAAAATTTGTTCTAAAATAAATATTAAGCAGGCCAAACGTTAGAGTCACCCAAAATAGGTTGTTAGGCCAGAAAAACTAGATAAATTTCTCGGAATGATATTGGATGATCGGTGAATGAAAGTGGGTAAGGTGAAGACATCCTAACCGAGCGGGTACATAAAATTTTGCAAGCGAAACTGCGTGATCAGTTCAAGTGACTATTAGGCGTTTTTCAGGCCCAAGCCAACATTTATTTTGCACAGTTTTATAATTGTAAACAAAACATGGATCCATCACATCTGATAACATCAGTGAACTATAAAAGTAGTTAGTTTCTTCTCATATACATCAAAGAAGCCTAAAGCGGTAGTGTCGGCCAACAAGGTCATGGCTACATTTTTTTGGGAAGCACGTAATTTCATTATTATTAGAGTTGTACTTGTTACTTCATTGAAGTGGGAAACGTTTTTAGTTTAGATCACTTTACTGATACAGGTAATTTGCTTAGCAGGTCAGTCATAGTTGCGATAGTAATACACCTTCTGATTAAAATTTAAAAAGCCTACCTATTATAGTTCGATTATAAAGTCATATACATGCATATCACTTCAATACCGGGACACTCTTTAATTTTTAGTAATTTTTATAGTTGCTATAGTAGTACACCGTCTGTGAAAGTTTCAAGAGTCTACCTATTATGGTTCAAAAATAAGGCAATCTACATGCAAATCACGTCATTGTCGGAACACCCTTTATTTTTAAGTTTATTTTTTATGCCGTTTTATTTAGCAAACAAAGTTATATTTACTGTATACCAAGTGTCTGCCTCTTACGGTTAAAGCAATAAAGACATATACGCAAATTACACGTCACTTTTAGAACACTTTATAATATTATAGTATTTGTTTTTATAGTGGCTAAAGAAAAAAGTACAACTTATGTAAAAAATTGAAGTGTCTACCTTTTATGGTTCCAGAGATAGAAAGCTCTGACAGACATTCAGACGTACAGACATTGGAGTAAAGACAATAGGGTAACGTTTTTACCCTTTGGGTACGGAAGCCCAAAATAGGCATATCTAACAAGTAATCGCGATTGTACATTAACACAATTTTGCAGCTACGTAGTATAAATACGTAGTAATACGTAGTACAAATACGTAGTAATAGTAGTATAAATACGTAGTAATACGTAGTATAAATACGTAGTATAAATGCGTAGTATAAATACGTAGAATAAATACGTAGAATAAATACGTAGTATAAATACGTAGTATAAATACGTAGTATAAATACGTAGTATAAATACGAAGTATAAATACGTAGTATAAATATGTAGTATAAATACGTAGTATAAATACGTAGTATAAATACGTAGTACAAATACGTAGTATAAATACGTAGTATAAATACGTGGTATAAATATGTAGTATAAATACGTAGTATAAATACGTAGTATAAATACGTAGTATAAATACGTAGTATAAGTACGTAGTATAAATACGTAGTATAAATACGTAGTATAAATACGTAGTATAAATACGTAGTATAAATACGTAGTATAAGTACGTAGTATAAATACGTAGTATAAATACGTAGTATAAATACGTAGTATAAATACGTAGTATAAATACGTAGTATAAATACGTAGTATAAATACGTAGTATAAATACGTAGTATAAATACGTAGTATAAATACGTAGTATAAATACGTAGAATGAATACGTACTATAAATACGTAGTATAAATACGTAGTATAAATACGTAGTATAAATACGTATTATAAATACGTAGTATAAATACGTAGTATAAATACGTAGTATAAATACGTAGTATAAATACGTAGTATAAATACGTAGCATAAATTCGTAGTATAAATACGTAGTATAAATACGAAGTATAAATACATAGTATAAATATGTAGTATAAATACGAAGTATAAATACGTAGTATAAATACGTAGTATAAATACGTACGTAGTATAAATACGTTGTATAAATACGTAGTATAAATACGTAGTATAAATACGTAGTATAATTACGTAGTATAAATACGTAGTATAAATACGTAGTATAAATACGTAGTATAAATACGTAGTATAAATACGTAGTATAAATACGTAGTATAAATACGTAGTATAAATACGTAGTATAAATACGTAGTATAAATACGTAGTATAAATACGTAGTATAAATACGTAGTATAAATACGTAGTATAAATACGTAGTATAAATACGTAGTATAAATACGTAGTATAAATACGTAGTATAAATACGTAGTATAAATACGTAGTATAAATACGTAGTATAAATACGTAGTATAAATACGTAGTATAAATACGTAGCATAAATACGTAGTATAAATACGTAGTATAAATAGGTAGTATAAATACGTAGTATAAATACATAGTATAAATAGGTAGTATAAATAACGTAAATAAGGAGAAATAAAAAAATATTTATCTATCTAAACAGTTATTGAACAATCAAATTACCCTCGTATCATAGTAGCCTATTTATTTTTTAAATTTTTTGATTTAGGCTTACTCTGCACTTTTTAACACGGATATTAAATACACCGAATTTTTTTTTATTTTTTTCATTACTCCGCTTTAATTTTTAAACTATAGCATCTAGTTTGAAAAACTGTTAGCGGTAATGAAAAGCAGGAACAGTTGGTTTACATCACATTTGCTAAAAAAAAACCATTAACAACTTTTACGTTGACCTGTTTCTGTATTTTAAAATTTATGATCATTTCAAAGAAAAATGAACAAATAAAATAAATCGAAATAGTAATTGTCTATTTTAGTTAACATGTTAACTACCTGAGCTTTCAAATGGTATTTGCAAAAAGATATACAGAGAGAAAGAGAGAGAGAGAGAGAAAAAGCAATCAATACTCATGTACTTACCATTAGATTACTTAACTTTAAACTTGGCGCCGTATCCAACAAAAATAATTGATTATTATTACTACAACTACCACTATTACTATCACGACTTAAATTATTATTGTGGTTGTTGTGGTCATTTTGATGGTGATGATGTGAGTCATGATCATTATGATGATGGGATGATTGTTCACAATGATTGCTAGAGTTGATTGTAGTGCTAATGTTGTCGTTGTGGTTGCTGCCATTATTGGCAAATACCGTAAATGAGTGACGTTTTGTTAAATTAACATTTTTCAAATTATTACGTTTGTTCAATAAATGCTGATACTGATGCTGATCATCATCATACGAGAAAGTATCTTCAACGTCTTCATTATCATCACTTACTTGTTCATCACTTGATTGTTGTTGTACAATATAATTACTGTCATGATCATGTTCACTATCATGATCATTATCACAAATATGCAATGTGGACATATTTTCAGTTAAATCTGGCCAATTTCTACTGCGACTACTAATGCCATTAACTAAACTATGTGGGTATTGTTGCAACTGCTCGAACTGATGAGGTTTATGATTAAAACCATTAGTCAATAATGTTGTGGCAATAAAAGGTGATGAGGAAGAGGGGAAGGTGGTGTTATTGTTATTTTTTCTATTGACTGTTGGCGACTTGTGTAGTTTTTGTCTAAAACTATCTTTGTTATTTCGGTTTGTTTGCTGTAATTGCTGTGGTGGTATGGGTGATGTGGATGCCGATAATAATAATGGTGATGCTGAGGACGATGACCAACGTGATGATGTTGTTTGTACAGTTTGAGATCGTATCACTTGTATTGCGCTGCCAGCAGCAGTGCAGGTTTGTAATACCTCTAACTGTTTGCGTTGTGTCTGTTGGGTGCCATTGGGTTGTGCGATATTTTGGGAATCGGATATCTGCAATGAGATTGAGAGAAGAGGATGTTTTATGATAAGGATCAGGAAATGATTTGATTTTTATTTTTGAGTGTGTGTGTGTTTTTATATTTTATTTTAATTTATAAAATTTTATTAAACAAAATTTACCAATTCAGTTTATTTATGATGAAATTATTTTGAGTTATTGTTTTTGATTCTGTGCCAATTGTGTGTATTTTTGATTTAATGAAATATTTGCAAGGTAGTGCATGCAAGGTGCTCAAATAAATTTCGAAAGCTTTTTAATAATATAATAATTCTTGCAAAAAAAAAAAACGACTCCAAAACAGACTTAAAATCAAGTTTCTTTAAGACGATAATTTACATAGACTATACTATATTCACGGAAGATTGCCGCGGAATTTTTTAAATGTCGTAGCACAAAATATGAATGCAGATTAATAAAATAATAATGGAAAAGTTTTAAAAAGTATGTCTCGTTTAGAGCAGAAATTTTTAATACGTACACTCGAAAAATTATGTAGGTAAATTTAAATGAAAAATTACTTTTAATAACTGTTTTTTTTTTCATTTAAAAAACGTTCCACTAACATTTCATTTAAATTAAATGTAATTCTGAATTGTTTTTGAATGTCAATTTTATAACTGGCGAAATATGTAAAAACAAATTATTTTTTATTTATTTCAACCCACAAAAAACAAGCTACAAAACATCAAAAATTAGTGTTTTTTCATTTATTTTATTTAACAAAATTTAACATACTAAAACAGTAAAATTTACTGATTTTTCATTTATTCTAATTCCTTAAAAATAACCAGTAAAAACAAAAGTTTTTTTAGTGTAAACTACTGATTATTTATTTTAATACAAATTTAATAATTTAAAAAAATAACACAAATACATTATTCTTCTTGCTCTCTCTCTCTCTCTCTATTCCATCCATTTCCCATAGATTTCATGATTATTCTTTGCTGAAAAAATAAATTTATTTAAAAAAAATTATTCAACTTTATGAAAATTTTAAGTACTTACCAATCAATAGTTATGATGCTTTGTAATATTTTTTGCATTTATTATATTTTATTTTAACAAAATTACTTTTTTTTTCAAAAATATCTGTTTCTTAATTTCATTTTTGAAGCTATTGTAAAATAATATTTTTCTACCAACCTACTCTTTTTTAATTGAGTATTTCAATTTTACTTAAAGAAGATAAAAATGAACTGTTAGTTTTGACTGCACCGAAAATCAGTATTTTAATGTCGTTTGTTGTTTTTAACAACAGTCATACAAAATTAAATACTAAATTTCTTCCTAAAACAACAATATTTTCATTTATTTTTAACTTAACTGAAAACTTCTTAAATAACACAGTGCAACACGGAAAAAAATAACCATATACGGACACCACTACGTGATAAAAGACCAAAAAAAAGACCCCTGTCTCCCAGTTTTACCCAAAGTCCTCCAGTTTTTTTTATGGGCCCTCAAAGATGTGGGGCCTCGATGTCATTTTTGCAAAAAAATGATCATATACTCAAGCTCATATTTTGCAAACCGTTTGGAATTTTGATATACTCTCTGAGGCAAAGTTGTAGCTCTTGACATAAAGAACAAAAATTGTGAACATATAAAATCAAAAAAAAAAAAACTTCATCTTCAAGGTCAAAATCGCAAAAAACTTTAAAAAATTCAATTTTTTTACCCTTTTCCCCTGTTCAGGTCCATAGGTAGCAAACCGTTCAAAATTCAAGGAAACAATCAACTACAAAAATGAGCCTAAGATCTCAATAAACAACTTTCTAGAACATACGAACTTCCTAGGAATGATTCTTAACACCGTTTAGGTAGCGCTTAGGTAGCCGCAAAAGTGAAAGATTTCCTGGCTACACAAGCGCTACCTAAACGGTCTTAAAAATCATTCCTAGGAAGTTCATATGTTCTAGAAAGTTGTTTATTGAGATCTTAGGCTCATTTTTGTAGTTGATTGTTTCCTTGAATTTTGAACGGTTTGCTACCTATGGACCTGAACAGGGGAAAAAAGGTAAATAAATTGAATTTTTTAAAGTTTTTTACGATTTTGACCTTGAAGATGACGTTTTTTATATGTTCAAAATTTTTGTTCTTTATGACAAGAGCTACAACTTTGCCTTAGAGAGTATATCAAAATTTCAAACGGTTTGCAAAATATGAGCTTGAGGAAATGATCATTTTTTTGCAAAAATGACATCGAGACCCCACATCTTTGAGGGCCCATAAAAAAAACCTGGAGGACTTTGGGCAAAACTGGGAAACAGGGGTCTTTTTTTTTGGTCTTTTATGACGTAGCGGTGTCCGTATATGGTTATTTTGCCATGACTTTAAAAATTACACAGTGTGTAAACTAAAACATTTAATGTTAAACATTTTTGAGTGTATATTTTTTATAAAAATGATATTTTTCTTTGTAATTGAATTTTCTAATTTTAAAGGAAAAATGCTTGATTCTCTTCTTTTTTTGTTAAACATACATACATGTTTTGGATATATGAATCAATACTTAAGAACATTTGTAAAGTTTTACACCAACAGTTTACCCGCAATGTTACATTATCTTTATATAATGATACCCATTACTAATTTAAAACTATTCTCTTTGGCATAAATAAGGTTTAAAGTTATTACTTAAAACAAAATCTATAACATGATCTACTCTTGGGTAACACGGTGTTCCTAAAATTATTACAATGGTTGCATGAACCATGTATACAAATCTTTGTTGTTTTTTTTTTTTTGTTTAATTTTACATTAAACACATATTGCATAGGTAGGTAAGAATGTATGAATATTTGTTTCAAAAAAGTTGTCAAAAAGCACAGTTGCTATTCGTTTTGATTTTTAAGGCCACAGCTCATGCATGCACATGGATTTGATGTGATTCAGGTTTATAAGACAAAGTTTATGGTCAAAGAGCAAGAAAAAATAATGTAGACGACGTTAAATAATAATAAAAGATAAATAAATAAAAAATGATAGACTTAAAGGTTTTTCTTAATAAATATATACAATCACCAAAAACAAGCCTAGTTTTTTTTTTGGTTTTTGGATTCATTTTTACAGATAAACCAATGAGTCACTGCAGCTTATTTTACACGACAATAAAGGACAATATATTTTTTAAACATTATTCAATTGAACAAAATTTTTTATTGTTTTTTTTTTGTTTGTTGTGCAGATAAAATGATTTAAAGTTCATTAAAAATTATGGCAAAAAAAAAATATTATTGAAAAAAACTATCAATTTAATTGTTGTTATGAAAATGGTGGCTTTTTACACGTTGGTTTTTTAATAAAGAATTTTTTTTTAAATTTCGGTACGAATTTAGTTAAGAACGCTTTGCCGAATTCACATTTCGTGTAAATTTTTAAATATTTAAATATATGAACATTAATTAAGAATTATTTTTTATGAGAATTGTTTTTCTTACCCTGAGCGAGCAATTTAAGCAAAATTAATAATTTGTATACGAATTTGCGTATATTATTGCGCTGATAAGATCTATTACTCATTAGTTTGAAGTAGTTTCTATGGAGTTACTCGACCACTTTATTGATTTTACGAAAATTTTGAGTTGAAAGAGGTGTACAAGACAACACATTTAAGATTTGAAGAGAGTAAACTTGCATAGTATCAAATTTATGGCCGAGTAGGCCTCGCAAAAATTAAATTTAGGTAAAGTTGGGTTTTAACGATATACGGCCTAAAGATCAATAAATTTTCATGTTCCTGGATTTTATAGTTCTAAAGACCCATCCAGAACTATTCAAATTATACAAATTAGGACTAGTATTTTGATTTTTAGGTACTAATCTCTCATTATAACAAATAAGTAGCCATTTTACCTTTATGGCTGAATTATCAAGTTCATCCCCTCTGCCGAGCTTTTGCGAGCATCTGAATCAATGCAGATGATGTTGAATGCATGACACCCATTATTCACCTATTATGGTTTTAACTGCAGCTAACATGATACTTCTCGAAGGGTCTCTCTAGTTAACTGCCAGTCTCCGTGGGCTAGTGTAATCTGTGGTACCAGTAAGTCATTTAACTGTTTAGATTTCAGAGTCACTATCCTTTGTATCTCCATATAACGACAAGAAGTTGGGTACCCTAACAAGTTGGTCAACAAGAATAGTCTACCCAAATATCTAAGCACTGTAGTGCCGGACAGTCGCAGAGAAGGTATTGCAGTGGAGCTATTATTTCTTATCTAAATAGGAGGACAGTTTAATAATTCCTTGTCTTTTTGGAGAACTGATTTTTTTTTTCTCTTATAAGTTTCATTATAAGTTCCATTCGATCTGTGCTGGCTACGAACATCGTATGTCATGTCAAATTCGTATTATGAGTTGGTAGCTCTTTTGAAAATTTCGTTGTATAACGAATATTCTATCGAGCTCAATATTGCTTTCGATGCTTATCAAAAATGTAAGTATTTAGCAATTTTGTATTGTTTTTTTTTAATGCCAGCAGTAAACTATTTTATTTTAATTTCATGCAGGTATAAGTTGAAAATACCAAAAAAAAAACTCATTGGAAAAACTGGTTTTCCTAATGGAACAAAATTCTCAGTTGACAAAATGAATATGCACAAAAGTTCGAGAGGAAAAAATGAGAAGAAACCACGCAGGAGCTAGATTGTATGGGGCAACCCGTTAGAACAACAGCAAAGTGGTCATATTTATTAATAATTAATTAAATTTTTTCCTTTATAAATTAGTAATAAAATATTTTTTTATATTTGTCAGTTGATAAAGATGTACTATTGTGAATAATCCAATTGATTCAAGTTCACAATAGCACTATTTTTTAACGAATGCGCGCCATAATACCGAATTAAAATTCGTTCGATCATCTCTTTCGACTACAATCGAAGATCGAAAGTTTCTTATAATATGCACCATAGTATACTTAATGTACGATACAGTTAGTGCAGCGACTTTATAGCTTTTCATTCTCTCCAAATAATAAGATTTCATAAGACCGTCCCTCAACGATGGCCTCTTTGTTTGACCCAAATCTCCTAATACCCAGCCAGTTCTTCAAATTCCAAAACAGAAAGGGGCTAAATGTGAAGAGTATACCGGATGGAATATCAGTTAGTAGCCCAATCCATGTATTTTTGCCTAATTAACACGGTTGCGGAAGCCATCACTCACTATCCAAATATTCATGCAAAATGTAATGTTGGTACTCGGTTGAGATGCCTACAACTTCAGCCACAGCCACCTAACACATTTTCATCTATCGATCGTCCAATGTCATTTCATGTATTTTATCGAATATTTTCTGGAGGTGATGACCCCTTTTGGGCGATCTTTACGTTGGCATCATTTGTTCTGGTAGGACTTTCTTTGATTCGTTGATGATTATTTACTCAAGAAATAATTTGAATTGCAAAATTCACTTTCTTCTTTTAAAGTAAATATTTTGTCTGCTTTTGATAGCCGCCATATACATCGCCATGCATTACCATATAACTTGAGCACGTAAATGGTTATTCATTTTTTTTTTCTGAAGAGTAGGGTTATGTTTTCGGTGTTGTTGAAAAAAATCTATGAACCAATCTACTTTGACGGAGAATGTCCGTGTCATAGAAATCACGAGCTGAATGAACTATATACCGACATTGACATAGCCAAAACATCGTCAAATTGTGGGAATGTATAAAGATGCTCTAGCTAGAAAGTGATTTTAGTACGAACCAGGTGACGGGTCACTCAGAAGGGGAGGACTAAAACTTCGATGAAAAGCTCAAGTTGAGAAAGACATCTCTAAATTTGGTGTCAGAATTTCTATTTTGCGTTTAGCTACAAGAACAAATATTCTGTAATAGCCACCCAAGTAAGTATGTAAGAGGTAAAATTTTCCCTTTCTTTTTAAGGACCAAAGTGTTAAAGATATTTTCCAAGTGATTATCATAGCCATACTAGTTTTTCCCGAAGACCAGAAGTATATATAGATGTGCTGCAAGTGATAATTAAACCAAGCTCTTAAAAACTTACCCTTTTATATTGATAACAAAAAAAATAATTTTTATTTTTTCTACATTTTCTATGAACTGCATTTTTTTTTTTGATAAATAAAACCCTTTAAGCAACGCACGATTTTCTTGCTTCAAAAAAATATGAAACTCATTTTTCAACACATTTTTTCTCAAGTTTATTTTTTGTGTCTATAGATGTTAAATCTGAGTTATGGCAACAAAGATTCATTATTTTTTTTTTGCCAAATTGTATGAAAAAAAGTGCTTTATATTCTCACGCTTAATGCTGGTATTCTGAAATATGCTTTAGTGTTTCTAGGAAAATCAAGATTTTTTTCTTTTAGCCTTTATTTAAAGCTAAAAACGGACTTTAATAGTTATCGCTAAACTCCCTTATATGGAAATTTGTATTATTTATTTTTGTTATTTTTATTTTTGTACTATTGTGTTGTCTAGCTTTAACCTATAACTTGCATTTGTTTGACCTTTTTTTGGGTTTTCTCTTTTTTACTTTTTGCATAGGTAAAACTAAAAATTTTCTTTTCTTTTAAGTTTATTTTATGGGTTCCGAGAAATGTTTGAAATGTGCCGCTTGGCTGCTCTTTTTATTTAGATAAAAAAAACAACAAACTACAAACAATGGTTTTTGTCACAACAAAAAAGAAAACAACTTGAAATTATTTGAAAAGAAACTAGCTTTTTTTTCTTGCTTAATAAATTTCCTTTGCAAACATCTCCCATTAGTAAGCGACACGAAAAAATAAGAAACTACAAACAAAAAAACAAACGATCAGTGACATTAAGTGTTGCACGTTAAAGCAACATAAAGTTAAAGGCAGAGAAAAAAACATAAGTTAGAAAAAAAAATTCTTGAGAAATGTTTCATTTCCTTGTCTTGTCAGTTCTTCTTCTTGAACCAACAGGGTACATTAATTTTCTTCAGGAAGTTGTCGTTCTTTGAACTAGACTGAATGAGTTGGAAAAAAACAAAAGACTTAAGAAACAAGTTTAAGGCTTGTAGTTGGTTAGAAAAAATTTATAACTAAGGAAATAAACTGTCCTGGTTATTAATTAAAAACATATACTTTGATCAATTCTCAGTGTAATTTATACAGGCAAAGGCTGCATAAATAATTCTTGTATTTTTTTATAAATAATAAAAATAGGTTGCGTATTAAAACAAGGTGATGTTGTGGTGTATTTTTGAATTTCAAAAACAAAATAAATTGCATGTTCCTTTTTATCTTCAAGAAAAATTCGTGAATTTACTTTTACTATTTAAAAGAAAAAATCTTATGAATCTAACATTTTTTCATTAATCAACAAAATTAATCATTTTATAGGACATATTTGGGCAAAGAAAAGTGCAAATTTAACATATTTCGAAATAAAAAATTAAATAAATACAAATTTGATACACTGTAGATCTTCTGTTATTGATGATGATCTCGCTAAGCTTGTTGGGCCTACATCAAGACAATCTATCTATACATATAATAAAATAGTATCTCATTTCCGTCTGTCTGCTTTTCTTTTGTGTCCGTATCACGTAAAAACTTTGCATACTGATTCCAATGTTTGATACTTTTTTTTCGCAAAAATATCTCATTTATAACAGAAAGCGGAGAAAAAGTAGTTGTAGTACACAACTTCCGGTTTAAAGGTATTGAAATTTTGGGTTTAAAACTGGGATATTTTTAACACGGTAGCGCACCTTTTAATTTTTGAAAGTGGGATATTTTAAACATTATTACTCAACAGATGGCGCCATTGCATAAAATTTGTATTTGATTTGTATTTTTACTTTGTGGAATTAAATTGTTATTAAAATATTTTAAACACCTCTTATAGAGGTTTACAATAATTTTTAGAATTTTATAAATTTATTTTCTTATATATTTTCTTTATATAAAGAAAATACGTATCTGGATAGATTTAACAAAATTTTGTGAGGAACATCCTGATTGCGCAAAAATAACTTATTTCCAAGAGATAATAAAGAGAAAAAGTAGTAAAAATACGCCAACTTTTTTTTTACCGATTTAAAGGTACTGCACACTCTAAGGCATCTTTAATTTTTAAAAAGGGGATATTTTAAACACAGATGCGCAACAGATGGCACTGTTTTAAAATATGACAAAATATTAACTACTTAGTGCCCAATAGGCTATTGAATAAAATTTGTATTTGTAAGAGGCTTACAATTGGTGTGGAATACTTTCAAAGCAAAATGGAGCAACATATTGTCTGGACGCCTACAACGTAGCGGGCACAGCTAATCTGTTAATAATATTCTCTGGAATATTGGTACTTGAATTTTATTGGAATAGAACACAATTCTATGGAATTCTTATTAGGCCTCTGTGGTTGTCAGTATAATTTTTAGAGTGTCATTGTATCTTAAGCAATTGCTCGACACTTTGCCCCTGTGTTTGGGGTTATTATCGTGTTCGTGCTAAAAGTTTATGCCTTTTTTTCTTCTAGACATCAATATAGTACTCTGCCGTCATTGTAGAATTGATTGTTACTAACGGGCCAGCATCTTCCAAAGTGAAAATAGTTGGGGTTAATTTCTTCAGAAGATGTCTTGCTCTTCCTTGCTTAACTGTATAGTTTAGGATTTTTTTATTAGTTGTGGGTTATGTTTTGGAGATGTGCGCACATCTCCAGACCTGATTTAAACCTTTCTAATTTTTCATCTAAATCTTTGACTTATTTGAACAGATGACTTTATTGCACAAAGACATAATATCATGCATATGATTATGGATGGGAAACCCAATTTTAACTCATCTTTGATGGCTTCAGAATAAGTGAACCTACGCAATCCTCTGAGTGTCTGTGAGCACACACACAATCTCAACGAGACTCTCACAAAATGAGCAAAATATATAAAAATGTTGATCAATGAAATGCCAGCTTTCAATAAAGGAGGTTTTTGTAGATTTGATTTATGAAAAGACACACTCTAAATATTAAGCAACAAATGAAAGAGGCTTCTTTCTATATACAATTAGTTTTATTATTACATTAAAATAGAAAATTTATTAAAATTAGATTGCGAAAAAGAAATTTTATTTTAAGAAAATAGGTTTTAAAGATCACTTTTGCTCTCCCTTACCATTTGCCATTTTGGTAGTGACTGCTGTTTACAAAAAAGGAAAATAAAAAAAAAAACATTTAGAGGTTGCCAGATTTTCAGCTGTACTGCTATGTTGGCATTAAGCTTCGGCTAGAGCATGCAGCCTTGGGGTGGTCCTTGCCGGTACAACTGGTTTTATCAGCAGCAACAAAAAATTCATCCAGCTTTGTATCGATACAATTTTTTTTATAAATTTTTTAATTTCAACTTCCTTCTCCACACACTCGTAGTTAGTCCTGGCTGGTGTTCTGCCACGAGCTATCCCTTCCGCTTGAAGTCATCAGATTTTACCATCACATCGTACTTTACATTTTTGAGATGTCCCATAACTAATATATACTTTTAGTCGTTAAAATATTTTTTCATTCAATTACACATAAATTTATTTATATTTATGTATTCAATCAGTCACACATTTATTCATAAACATAAATTTAATTCTTTTCAGTGCAAAATCATCGATACATAATCATTTTATGATATTATCTTGTTAGGAGCGCTTGCTCTAGAGCAGTGGCCCGCTAACAAATACCACCTAAATTTTCTTTTGAATGATTTTACATGCATAAATTTCTCTAGGCTAGCAAAGGTCCTGCTGTCCAAATGACTGATAGCATGGGAATCAGTAGCCCCACAGTGATTTATCCCCATCTCTGTGACTGGTTATTGGTAAGGTTCTTCGGGGAGTAACGTGGTAGCTCTGGTTTGCACCTTAATAGAAGAAAGGGCGATTTAATCCAGTGTGATGTTATACTCTCAATTAAGGCACAGAAGTGGTATGCCCATGGTACTTCTAGCTATGTTTTGAAACTGCTATATGTGGTGTTGCTATTATGTGGCACTGTGTGTTAGGTAACTCACACAGAAAAAAAAATGTTTGAACCAATTAATAGTTTTTGTTTTAGATCAGTGGTATCCAAATCTTCATTTTCAATGCACAATTGTGCTACAAAAACAATAAAAAAAAACTCACACCGACGCTTGTTCTCTTCAATTTCAGTTTGATTTCAGTCGTTAATTGAGTGTTAACGAGTGAACATATGCGGATAATTACTTCTTTTTTTCAGCTTTGATTAAATTTCAAAATAAACCAACAAAAAAATTATATAATGGAAGACAAACATTTTTGTTTTGTCATTAAAAATGCTTTTGGTAACATGCAATGCATTTTATGTTACCAAAAATTGAAAACAAAGAAAACCTTTTCAATTTAAAGGCATTTTGATCTTTTTCACAAAGAAATAAATAAATTAAAAGAGGAACAAAAAACCCTCTATATGCAAAAAATTAAAGAATGAGTTCTGCAAGAAGAGCAAAATGAGGAAATTTTGCAAAATAAAAAATTAAAAATGGAGATTTCAAGCTAAATAAGCTTGGAAATCGTTCAGAAAGGCAGACCATTTATGGATGGAATGCAAGCAAAAAATATTTTACAAAAAACTTTTCAAACGTTAAATTATAGAACTGATTTCATAAAGTCGATTCCCTTGTCACCCCAAACTGTAGCTAGGCGTATTGCCCAAATGGGAGATTCGGTGGAGTCTTCTATTAAAGAAAAATTGATAAATTGTATATTTCTTTGTTTGCAGAGTATACAACTACAGTTGGATTTATTTAATAACCCTTATAACTATGATGTTACTCAATATATGAGTTCGATATACAATAAGAACTTATACTTTTTCGAACCGAAGTCCAAGCTCTAGGAAAAATGGGAATAGAATTCTGGAAAAATCCAAATCTTTTCGATTTTCCAGAGTTAAAAAGAAATGCTTTGAAACTGTTATCCCTTTTTCCTTCTAGTTATTGCTGCGAAAAAATTTTTTCCAACTTAAAATTTATTTGTTCCAAGCAGAGAAATAAATTAAGTTCTTCAAATTTAAAACATATTTTGTTAATAAGAAATTGTTACAAAATCTTAAATTTAGAAAACTTAATTTATAATGCATAAATACACTTAATTTTTTAAGTTATAATTGTAAATTAAACACGACTAATCAAATATGTGTGAAAAAAATTTCCTAATTCTGTAAAAACTGAGGCATATTTTGTATTTAATTTTATTAACTTTTTTTAAACTTCGATCCATTTTGTTTTTAAAAGTAAAATTCATTACACTTATAATGCTTAGTTTTGTGTTTGCTGGGCAATATTATCTTATCCAATACAGACGTGTTTCATTTATTGAGAGTTTTGGTTAACTATGTTTTAGATACAAGTTCGATTAATTGTTTAATTAATGCAATTATATATTTAATTAAAAGTTTTAATTGGTTCCAGATTCAAATTTAATTAATTCAATTATATATTTAATTAAGAAAAATTGAAATAATATTCTAACAAAATAAATGTTTGAGTTAATTGAAAAACACAAAAATTTAATTTTGAGAGAAAAAACTAAGAGAGACCAATTTATAGCTCTCAACGTACGTCAAAAGTTAAAAGTTGCCCA
The DNA here is from genome assembly GCA_949628195.1 of Phasia obesa. Taxonomy (NCBI): domain Eukaryota; kingdom Metazoa; phylum Arthropoda; class Insecta; order Diptera; family Tachinidae; genus Phasia; species Phasia obesa. The sequence continues at coordinate 139,346,067 of OX451216.1, read as the reverse complement.
ACTTTCGTAATTTATGTTGACCTGCATTTCAGCTTTCTTGTACGTTGAAAAATTCGACGTATAACGTATGACGGATTATATGTGCCCCGGCCTTTAGTTAAAACCACCAACATTTTTTTTATTTTTATTATATTGTTAACAGTACAGTGTAAATAAGAAAATAAATGCATTTTTCGAATTTATCCAAGTTTTATGTTTAGTATTTGTCGAATTTATCCTAGTTTTATGTTTAGTTGTACTCACGCGTGCAATTTTACCACATCCTTCTAGTTAATTTATTCCTTTCAAATAATATGATTTCTCAAGGCCCTTAAAGTAGGGATCTGTTTAAATAATAATCTCAAAACGGGATTAAGTCGCAAGGGAATTAATCTGAAGAGCATCCTAGAAAGGGTAGCAGTTCGTAGCCGAATTCTTGTATTTTTGCAAAAATAAGTACGTAGGTTTGCACCCGAGTGTACAGAAGATTGTGGTACCCATTCATGCAAAACGTGATATACCAGCTAGATTGAGATGCTTGCAGCTCAGGCAGCTCACGCATATTTTAAATATTTCGAGAGAATATCGATTTTTAGAAGTCTTTTTTCGAAAAGCTTTAAAAATATTAATTTTTCCAGAAAGAATTTTTTTACTTAAAAAAAAAATAAGAAAGTAATAATAAATCTCCCTTTCCTTAGAACCATGCAGAGGTATTTCTTTTTTTTTAAGCACCATTAAAAAAGAGGAATTTATAACGACTGTGAGAAATTAATAAAACACATTTCTTTATTGTTTATAACCATGGAATATCTTTTATATTTACTTTAGTTCCCTTAGGTAGTTAGGGACCATTAAGTTTGTTTTAAATTCACAAAATTGCATAACTAATTCTTCGCCTTTCTTTTTTTTCTTACTTGTTATTCAACTAAATGAAAAAAATACACACAAATTAATTTTATTCTTTAATATTTTTTCATGAGAAATTATTTTTTGTATTTCGAAACCATAAGACATAAAACATTTATTTGTTAGAGGAATTTGTAGTTCTATGAAATACTTTGGAAGTTGAGAAGAGAAGTTACAAAATAGTCTAATTATAACTAAATAAATTTAATGTAACAATGTGTCTACATAAGATTTTTTTAAATTAATAAATAAAAATGAAGCAAACATTTAAATGCATAACTATTATTAATAGATCCGTATATTTTTATTAACGAGTAAAGCAATTTATTTATACAAAATCATGTGTAAGTAATCATTTTTATCGCTAACACTAAAACATACGCATGATAGTGGAAACAAGTTTAATTCGTTGAAGCCGTGTATTCATGGACACCAAACGTGACATATTGGAGAGAATGAACATGTTGAATATGATACAGATTTACTCCAGTGCCTAGCTTAACGCCTTAATCTAATGTTGGTCCTACCACTGGGTAAAAACAATAAGTCTAATAAAGCCCTTGTTGTCAATAGCGTTAGCAATTTTAGAAAAATACTGGCAGGATCATGCTCATACTCCTTGTTTAGGATTTAAAGATCATCAAAACACCCGTTACTCTAGAGGTGGCTTATGTTGAAGTTCTGCAGCACAGCGGGCTCAGTTACCCTTTCTGAAATTTAGGTTTAAACCATAGCAAGATGACTCACCAATTGACCTCAACACTAACAGGTGACTTGGACTGAAAAGATTAAGCAACAAGGTGTTGGAAGTCTGTTGACTTCCAACACCGCGGGGGATAGAACGAACGTGTTAAATGGTAGCAATGCTCAACGTTTTACAAGGGAATATTTATTTTGATGGATTTACAATTCTTGAATTTATAATGATGCTGCAAACCTATACCAACGCTTTTTAGAATAACTTTTCGGACTCAACTAGTATTAAATGCATATTGTTTGTAAGACTAAGCCCTTGGGTTTAGATTTGAATCATTTCCACCACCATACTTCCTGAAGGGTCTTACCAGAAAACGGCACGGTTCCCATGGTACCAGACACTAGTCAAACCTTAAACGTCTTTATATTATAGTTTCATGTTTCTGACATTGCTCGGGAACTAGTGCTCCCATATGCATTTTCTTTGTGTATAAATCAATAATTGTGTCCAAAAGTAGCTGATTACAGTTCAGGGATGGCAAAGAGGGTACAATGGTATTTTTTTTTTGTAATAAAAGAATTTGCTTAATTATATAATTATTTTTGATTAATTATTATATTCAAATCAATGTGCAATAAACAAGCATTAATAAAAAGTGTGTTTAGTGTAATTTGAGCCTATAAAGTACAATTTGAATATCGCATTTACCAACCCTGATGAAACACAAAGTTTTTGAAAAAATATGTATGAACTTTTATCTTCAAGTTTCTTTTTGAAAAAACATTAGCGCTATAAAAAATTTATTTTGACATATAAAACGATAAACTAAAACTAAAAGATGCATGAGCTGAGCTTCTGCATATACTTGATATGGATATACTTTAATCACTTTTTTATAACACACTTTTCAATACAAATTACTAATAAGAAACATAAAAGTTGTGGAACAAGATTAACGTGAGTACCTGCCTAGTTGGCCTAATCTCACGGTGGTCTTACCACCGAGTGAAATGTAAGCGTAGACTAGCGCCCCCATTGTGTAGTATAACAACACTTTACGATTGTCACCAATCGCAATTTGTGTGTGATACAGTCACAATGAGTATCAATTTATATAATATGGCAAGCCTTGTCCAAGGCAAGCCTAGATCCATATTATAGACTCTTGCTTAGGCACACTTGATCGACCTTGCACCATACCTACATAAATCGATCTTTAACCACAACCACCACGTGTATCCCCGAAAGGGACCTCACCAGAGAGAATAGGCTCTCTGTGGGGCCACCGATTCCCGTGGTACCAGTCCTTTGGGCACTGGTCGGGCCTCGAAGAGAACCCGTATGTTTTAACACACAGACCTTTTCTTCCAGATTTAGGTTCTAGGAACCCTAGCGTTAAAGCATTTGCCATTCCTGCAATGACAATTGGAACTCCCGGGGGTACATAAAAGTTGTAAAATAATGTTGTCGATAAAGCCTATACCATGATAGCAGAGACTTATTGATTAAAAAACCGCATTTTGACATTTCAACAAAGAGGCGCCATTTCGCCCAAAGGTCGATATTTCGCCAAAAAAAACTCGAAATACTTTAAGTACCAAAATTATACTAATAAATTAAAATTTCACCTATAAACCAAGTCTACGTTTCACAAAAATTCAAAACTTCCATAAAAATCGAAAAATAATAAAATTTTTAAAAAATGGAAAATTTATCAAAAACATTTAAATTTCCCATAAATATAAAAAATATGAATCGAAAATTCACCAGAAAGTCAAAATATATAAAGAAAATTTTCAAATTCTACCTGACGATGCTACACAAAGGATTAGCGAAATATCGATACTAAAAATTATAATCGAACTCAAGCTTAAAAATTAAAATAATTAAATTAAGGGAAATTTATAATTCTACTGAAAGAATATATTTGCTACTTCTTACCCCAGTAGTATGCCTTCTAACTAGGTGATGAACTAATCTGTCATTCTATGTAGGCTAGTCTGTATCGTACTAGACAATCTGTCATTCTGGGGGTTACGAGTTCGATTCCCATCAAAAACTCTAGGTGTTTTTATTACAAAGTTTAAAGACTTTTGTCTTTGCTTGATAAATTAAATAAGATTGTAATATTTAATAAATAAATGAAATACTTCTTAGCAATGTTTCTGCTGGCAGTTTTAAATGCACTGTGTTTTAAAAATTTTTTAAATTTGATTTCATTCTACTTGCTCTGTATTTTAATGTAAATTAGTTTAATTTATTAATCTAAAAACAAAGATTGTTTTTTATAATTTCCTATACACTGAGACAATTAGTTTTGAAATTTAGCTATTGTATTGCAGCACCATTCCCACTGTGATATTATTTTTTTTATTTTTTAACCTCAATGTAACACTATTGTGATTATATATCTTTCCTTTTGAACTCTATTTTTAAGTCAATCAATGTTGGAAATACAATCTTACTTATAAGGATAAAATATTCTAAAATCTACAAAAGCAAATAACAAACAGTAACAAAGTGAACAGAACAAAAACTAAACTTAAACTGCAGTCAAGCATAAATAAACGATCTAAACATACTTTAAAAACGAAACAATACTACAAAAAAGTCTACATATTTTTTCTTTTCTTTTTGGTAATTTAAAAAATCAAGAAGTCTTCATCACGATATGAACCCATTGCCATATGTAGTCATGGCCTAAACCATCTTCATAACAAACAACGGCTAAAAGAAGAAAAAAAAGAGAGACTTCCTAATATATGCTGCTATCAGACCTTAAACTTGACTTTTGGGTTTTTTTTTGTTAGCAATTTCACAAAAAAAAAAATCAATTTTCTTTGGTGTAGACTTATTTAAAATTCAACAGCAGTTGTCTGTTGCTGCTTATAATCATATAAATACCTGAAAAATTTTTTTTTGTAGTTTCAGTTGTTGCTATTCATTTCCTAAAGATTGCTTTGCAGATGTCAGCTGTTACTTATGTTTATCTGTATACTCGTACTAAAGTGTTGTTATGTATGTATAAATGTTTGGCTTAAAGTTAGTTAGTTGTTTTGGAATTTTTAAATGTTTTCTGGTAGATAGTGGCAGACCTTAAGTTCAAAATCATGACTGAGTTAAATATGTTGTGTTTTTTTTATTAAATGCTGTATTTTTACTTTTTAGGTATTTTGCCTAAATATTTGCAAAAAAAACTATTTATCGAATTTGGAAAACTTTTCTTAGGATATTTGCTATATCATGTAGAAGAAGTTTGCACAAACACTTTTGTCCATTTACTGCTTTGTCAAGACTAATTGATTGTATTTTTTTCTTTACAAAAATAGACTTTAGGCAATTTGATGCAAACAACTAAAGGTGCAAATCCAATTAACATAATGCTGCACAACACACAAGTGATTTTGTTTGATTTTAATCTAAAGAGCATGCGTGAGCGTAGGCTCCTGAAAGAGCCATGGTTTTTCAACACTTAATTTTTTTTTTAATACAATTATGTACGAAATAAATTTAAATCGTATTTGTGTTCAAAATTTGTTACTAAAAATTTTATTAAAAATCTAATATATTTACTTAAAACAAAAGACTTAAGCTGCAAACTTTAAATTGATTTTACTTGGTGGACTTGAACTTTTTTGTTAATACTTAAGTCACGCACTTGATAGAAATATACATAATTTACATATATTGCTGTTATTCAATTAACTTATCAAAAATCTCAATACAAATATATAAGTTTCGCCTACAAAATTCAGTCTATTAAATTACACAGTGCAACACCACTGAAAAAAATAACCATATACGGACACCACTACGTGATAAAAGAACAAAAAAAGAAAACCCCTGTATTCCAGTTTTGCCCAAAGTCCTCCAGGTTTTTTTTATGAGCCCTCAAAGATGTGGGGCCTCGATGTCATTTTTGCAAAAAAATGATCATTTACTCAAGCTCATATTTTGCAAACCGTTTGAAATTTTGATATACTCTCTGAGGCAAAGTTATTGCTCTTGTCATAAAGAACAAAAATTGTTAACATATAAAATCAAAAAAACTTCATCTTCAAGGTCAAAATCGCAACAAACTTTAAAAAAATTCAATTTTTTTTACCTTTTTTCCCCTGTTCAGGTCCATAGGTAGCAAACCGTTCAAAATTCAAGGAAACAATCAACTACAAAAATGAACCTAAGATCTCAGTAAACAACTTTCTAGAAGATATGAACTTCCTAGGAATGATTCTTAACACCGTTTAGGTAGCGCTTAGGTAGCCCCAAAAGTGAAAAAATTTCCGAAAATTTTTTAACGGAGGACTTTGGGCAAAACTGGGATACAGGGGTCTTTTTTTTTTTGGTCTTTTATGACGTAGTGGTGTCCGTATATGGTTATTTTGCCATGACTTAAACAATTACACAGTGTGTTACTTTATTTTCAAGTTTAAATATTTATTTTAAACTAAAGAAAATTGATTGCTATCTAACTGTTAAAAGAGGAAAAAATAAATTACTTTAGCCTAAAGAAATCTGCCTTAGAAAATAAATAAACGTTAGAAATCAAATGGAATTATTCACAAACAAGCTAGAATAAACAGAAAGAAAAAAACTGATTTAATTATTTTCTGCCACAAACAACATTTCAAAGTTAATGTCGTTGTTCTAAGAGATAATTACCGGACTATTATATTTTTGCTTTTCATTTTGCTTTAGCTAACAAAAGTTGGTTATTGTGCTTATAAACTTTTGATTTTTTTGTTTCTTTTCAATTTAAAAGTCGTCAACCTTCATATGTTGTTTTGTATCATGTTTAATACTACACCCACTTAAGTAAGAATTTCCTTTTCTTATATTTTTTTCTCTTAGTTTGTTCATACTTTGTGTCTTAAAATTTAAAACCTTTAAAAGCTGCAACAAATTTATGGTTTTCTATTTTTAAAAAGCACCAATGCTATTTATTGTACAAGATCTATAAAGTTGTAAGTAATAATTTTAACAAGATCGTGACATTAATAGGGTTGTATAACATATATTTTAATACTACGTATACAACCTTAAATGTTTTGGTCAATTTATGATCGTTTTTTTTTTGTTTTGGAGAAAAAATAAAAAAGGTTAATTTTATGCTTCATTGAGTATATGTTATTTGGCTTTTAAAAGAAGTTTGAAAACCAATTAATTTATTAAATTTGTAAATTAATTTTTAAATTGGTTTTAAGGACTACAATTACTATTAATAATTATTACCTAATGTTTCTTATACACATTGAATTTATTATGAACATAAGATTAAGTCTATCTGGCAAATAAGACTGAGCCATTTGTTTTCATAAAGAATTGAATTTCCATTAAATATTGTTAACAAAATCAAGTCTAATATGAAGACCACAACTTAAATGTAAGTATCAACCAGGGCAGGGCATACAATATATCTACTCCGATAAACGAGTTATTGTAGTGGCCTAAATTAAAATTTCTGGGTGCTAGTTAAATTTTTAACTCGATTGTTTCTAATATGGCTATTACGATCAGGGACTTAGCATTGTTTCAAGTTTCAAGCTGTTTTGATCTCTAACAACAATACAACATAGTTTAGATTTAAACCGGCTTTATCTTATCATTAGCACTGCCAAACCATTAGCGGTACATAATGTTCCTTATAAACTTTAAATTTATTAATATCAGCATAAAGTCATTTTGGCTAATAAGACGAAGCAATTTATTTTCACAAAGAATTGAGTTTCGACTAAATATTTTTAACAATATTTAGTCCAATATGACGACAAGGCCTTCAATCTACCTGTCAATCACCTAGTTAATATAGATTTATTCCGATAATCGAGATAATTTCCGGGTGTTAGCGAAACCTTTAACTCGCTCGTGTCTTATATGGCTGTTACGGTCAGTGTTTCAGTCTGCACTGTTTCAGTCTGTTGTGAGCACCAAGTTTATTTCGAAATACAAAATAATTTGTATATAGAGCACTGCCAAAGCATTAGACCGTATATACATATTTCACTAAGAGCATGAAAAATAAAAGATCATTCTATATTCCCCATTTGAACAGTTGTTTATAAATTATTAATAATAACCACCACTTTAATTTCATCATTTTTCTATTTGAAATCACTAAAACTATTTAATAATTGTATGCCCAAAAAGCTGATTATAGAAGTCTGTGCCATATTCTAAGTTTCTATGATCAAATATCAATCCAAAGGAATCCTAGTGTTAATAGATGGCTAACAAAGTCTGCAGTCAATACAATATAAACGACCGGTTATCAAATTGCTCAAGTACATACTTTCTAAGGGTAAATTAAAGGATTTTTTTAAATAAGGGTAAAATTTACTGGAGTAAATTTAAATGGGAGTGATCCCGAAAATTTGGTTTTTTGGATTTTTTTATTTTTATTAAAAATAAATTGGCCTACTGATCGACAAAAAATACCTGATGTTATTGATTTTGGCGTGATTAAGGGCTTTCCGAGAGAAATGATTAAAGTTGAAGCGTCGCTTGAATTTTCCTCAGAGCATGCATCCACTATTGTCTATACACGGAACCAGAAAAATATCGTATCAGCAACAACCAGCACAAGCATAAATTGGTTGAAATATAGAAAATAATTCAGTACGCATTGTTCGGAAAACATTCCACTGAGAACACCAGAAGACATAGAGCAGTGTCTTATTGATTTTGATCGAAACATCAAATTAGCTGCCCAACATGAAATAGTTACCTGGCAAATAGACGGATGCAATCACATTTTTTATGCAGATGTAGAGCGGCTCTTGACTGAAAAAAGAAAAATTCGGAGAGAGTGGCAAGTTTTAAGTTGAGGAGATCTAGTTGTGGAGATCTATGTGATCTATGTGATCTCCTCAACTTAAAACTAGACTTAAAGATTGCACGAATCAGCTTAGAAACCTACTGGAATCTCGAAGAAAAATTACTTGGAAGATCTGGACCCAACTCCACAGTCAGATTATTCATTATGGCGTGCATGTAGAAATCTCGCAGTCGTACGTAAGCCTCCATTACGAACTTCTTGTGGAGGCTGGGTAAGAAATGATACCGAAAAAGGTAATCTGTTTGTTGATCATTTAAAAAACATGTTTACTCCAATTGTCTCGACTGATATAAGCTGAGCTGCCACCTATCGATGTTAGTCCGGCAGTAACCCTAAGGTTTGAGCGTCGACATATTGAAAAGGCAATAACTAATTTTAACTCCAAGAAAGCTCCTGGAACTGATAAAACCAGTAACAAGATGTTATTTAAATTGGCCAGTATAGCCCAAAATATTATTCTTTTTGTTATTAATGTCATTTTACGTCATGAGTACATTCCTACAAAGTGTAAGATTTCTTTGATTACTATGATACCGAAGCCTGAAAAAGACCACACCAGGGTTGAATCATACAGACCGATAAGAGTTTTATCAAACAAGAATAGCCCAAAATTTATTCCTTTTTGTTTTTAATGCCATTTTACGTCTTGTGTACTTTCCTACAAAGTGGAAGATTTCTTTGATTACTATGATACCGAAGCCTGGAAAAGACCACACCAAGGTTGAATCATACAGGTCGATAAGTCTTTTATCAAACAAGAATAGCCCAAAAAAAATTATTCTTTTTGTTTTTAATGCCATTTTACGTCTTGAGTACTTTCCTACAAAGTGGAAGATTTCTTTGATTACTATGATACCGAAGCCTGGAAAAGAAACTCATCCAAATCCATTGGCGCGTAACAGTCTTAATGCTCCTTTAGAAATGTTGATGTATGCCGATGTACTTGACCTCAGAGTGTTGGGGTATAGTTTGGTTATAATTTGGTGAAGGTTATAGGACTACATTTTTGTTAGTTGATTTTTATTTTCCATTTTTTTTTTAACCACAATTCAAATTAAATTTATGGTCTTGTAAGTATTAGATGCTTTCATGAATGCTTTGAAAAGTATTATTGTCAGCAAATATTGATGTGTTTACTCGATTGCTAGCTGGTATATCGGATGTATACAGTACAAATAAAATCGGTTCCAAAATACCACCTTCGGGATCTCCAGCTTTTATTAGGCGAGCTTACAAAGCTCCTTCTTTACGTATAAACTTACGACCAGTTAAGTAACTTTTGAACAGCCTATTAAAATTAGAGGGGAGGCATAACTTTTAAACCAGGCCTTCATGCCCTACTTTATCGAACGCGTGAAAACGTGAAACGTGTATGAAGAGCTCAGAACAATATTTTCTTTCCTCGAAGGCGTTTTTTTTTAAACTACATTCACTAATCTATGCGTTTGTTCAATAGTGCTGTGCTATCTTCTAAAACCGCATTGGTTGTTGGGAATACATTATTTTTCGCTCAAAATTTGGTTCAGCTTATTGTTTAATATTGCGTAATTTAGGTTTCATAAAATTATAATACCCATTTTTTCAAAGATTAGGGTAAATAGCTATCTTGATCGTATAGGAGTTATATCGAGTCGAAGAGAAGATTTTAATAGAATCAACTACAATATATTTTGCCGCAGCAAAATTCTGCTTTCCAATGGAGGCAAGGAAATTTAGTAACCATGCCTCTGTAACCGTTGACTGAAACGTTTTGATCGTCGTTATTTGTGATTGATTTCACCTCGCCCCATTTACCAAATGTACGGTTCATTTACCAAATTCACGGCGCAAATGATGATCAAATCCTTTACAAGAATCTTGTAAGCACGCAAACCAAGATTATTATGAAAAATTTTACATAAAGTAAACGATGCTAAATTTACACATTTCGATCATCATCATTAACACTACGCTACTCACTATCAAATGCATGTCTTTCTGGGTGCGCGTTTTTTTACGACAAAACGTATTGGGAAAATGATCCATAATTTATTGAATCAAATGCTCTGAAAAACAATTGTTAGCACCATGAAATGCACTTAATGCCCAATGAGTTTGTCAAAATTAACCATGATTTTCGAAATAAATTTTAATAATTTACAAACTTTGCTCTAGCATGAGTCTGTTTATGATAAATTGCCAAACCTAACTAAACTCAAAAGAACCGAGAACTGTCAAATCAGCCGTCACAGAAAACAGTGCTGCGATCTATCAGATATAAGTGGATTTATTTAAACTTTTACGCCCATATTCATAATAAATAAAACTTACTTGAAATGTATTTTGAACAAAATTTATTCGACAATAAATTTCAAATATTTTTTATTATGAATAAAGGTATTGGTTAATAGAGTCTCACAATAGCTATATAATTTGCATCATTTTTTATAATTAAGAAGTTTGATTGAAGATCTTTAAATTTAATATAAAATTAAAATTATAGAAGGGTTTATTTTTTATAGTATTTTTAAAACACTAATTCCCACAGCTAAATTTTTAAAAAATACTTAATTCTTGCTATTAAATTGTATAAAAAATTGTACTAAATTTGGGTTATCACACAAAAGACTTAGAAACCAAACTTTGTTTGGCAATAAATTACCTGAAAAAGGTCTTTTTAAATTATTTTTTCTTTTTAACTTATAACAATCATTTTAAATTATATAATCATCTTTGATGTCCCGACCCCACACAAAAAATTTTTGATTTGTTCTTAGAAGAAAAAAGAAAACGAAAATATTTGCTGCCAATTGATTTCTATCTAATATGACATCATATCCCAAGAGATGAGAAGAATTCTGATGAATTAAAAAAATATCAAATAACAATCAATGGAATGACAAACATACATGTCAAAGTTAAAAAGAGTATAATACAAAAAATCAAATGTTTATTATTAATTATCTTTTGTTTGATTATTCGAATAATTTTTCGTTTATGGGATCTGTTTTCTTTCGCAATTTTTTAATATGTTGTGACATTTAATTTTCTATTTATATTATTTTCAAAATCGATTAATTTAAAGTGTTTGAACAGATATGCAATTTTTCAACTCATTTAACAAGCGTTTGTTAATTGCTTAAATTGTATTTTAATTTAATATTTATTGATGTGTCATTACGATGAGTTAAAATTAACTGTTAAAGGGGTATTTTACGTATTGGTTGAGCCTAATTTATAATGCATAAACTTATGATATACATACATACATACATACATACATACATACATACATACATACATAGTTGGTAAATTTTATTCGTTTTAAATTAAATTAAACCTAAAAGTTATCATCTAAGAAATACTGGACTGCTACTTTATTTATTATGATCTAATTTCTAGGGTCTGTATTTCGGCCGTTAGTAATCGAAATGTTGTAATTTTATTGGTTTTTTAGTGAGTAATTTCTACAATATTCATTTCCGACCCTTACTATATACATATATATTCTGAATTCTTAAAATTTGCTAAAACGATGTCCGTTTGTCCCTCTGTCCGTGTTGGGGCTGAAATGTCATTTGCCAAGGCACCAGACAAGGTACATTTCTTTACAGAAATGGTATTAGTGTTTTAAAAATAAAAAACTCTGCCTTTGAAAATTGCACACGATTCGACGTGCCCCTGCTTTGTTCTCATTAGAATAAAAAAATATTTAGAACAACTTTCCGTTGAGCACGGTAATGAATCTAATAGTTTAGTATCTATTGAAAATTATTTTGATTAAATTGCTATCGGCTAACATGTTAGGAAAATGTTGTGTAAATGTACATTGTATGTTATATATGTTTAAATAGTAAAGGACAGGACGCACTATCCTACACAATCGTGCGATTCAACCACAACGAAATCTGACAGAATTATGACACTCCAAAAATCGTTTAAAAATGGCGTTGTATGTGCCACACTATCATATTGAAAAATTTTGCAACTCTGATCACATAGAAAATGCTATTTATAACCGACTTCGAAAAAAAGGAGGTTATAAATTCGTCTGTGTGTTGCTTTTTTATGTTTGTTCTTATAGAACAAACCAATCTACCAGCCATAGTTTCGAAAATTTTAGGATTGCAACTCAGCAACATCAGACGATTCTATTCGAGGCTGCGGGCAAAAAACCTCGCGCACCTATATTTTTTTGTTGTAATGATTTTCTTTTAATTTTTTTGTTAAATAAATATTAGACCGCGACAAGTAGAAGAGAATTACAGAAGAAGGATTACAGATCTCAGGATATCAATAACCCTCTGTGAGGGTCGACTTTTTGTTTGTTTTTAGGTTGGTAAGGTTTTTCTGCTTTGATTTGTATGAAAAGTCTTTATAGAAATCAATGCACATACATAGAGGTAGCCAATAGACCCACAGGGTGTCCATTGGTAAGCAGGAGAACTCAAAAGGCATACAAAATTTTCAATAAAATTTAAAAAAAAAATTCAATAACATTTTTACAAAAAAATTTCAATTAAATTTTTTACAAAAAAATTTCAATAAAATTTTTTACTAAAAAATTTCAATAAAATTTTTTTACTAAAAAATTTCAATAGAATTTTTTACTAAAAAATTTCAATAGAATTTTTTACTAAAAAATTTCAATAGAATTTTTTACTAAAAAATTTCAATAGAATTTTTTACTAAAAAATTTCAATAAAATTTTTTACAAAAAAATTTCAATAAAATTTTTTACAAAAAAATTTCAATAAAATTTTTTACAAAAAAATTTCAATAAAATTTTTTATAAAAAATTTTAATAAAATTTTTTACAAAAAAATTTCAGTAAAATTCTTTACAAAAAATTTCAATAAAATTTTTTTACAAAAAATTTTCCAAAAAATTTTTTCAAAATATTTTTACAAAAACTTAAAAAAAAAAAATTTTTTTAAATGTAAAAAAAGTTTCAAGCAAATTTTCCTTGATACATAAGAGAGTAGCATAAGATTTATTGCTATGAAGGGTATATAAGATTCGGCATGACCGATGACCGGTCTTACGTCTTTCATTGGGAATTTTTATTTGTGGTTTTTGCTTCTTTTTAAATGTCAGAAGAATAAGTAATTATGCAATACATTGGTGCTTATCAAAGTACAAAATAATATAGTACCGCAAATAACTTTTTATGAAGCCTTTTCTTCAACTGCTTTCTTTCTAAGTCCATTTGAGCTAAAAATGTGGCTCCAAGCTCTATAATTTGCTAAAAGCATAATTTAGTAATTAATACAAATTTTAATCGAAAAAATAATAAAAACTAGCTATTTTCCTGTCGTTTTACAAAATTACAAAATTATTTGAGTTACAAAACAGGGTAAAATAACCGTGTGATATCAATCATTTATGATTTAAATTCTCGTAACTTTTAGAAGAGGCCTGATTGATTAAAGCTGGAAGCCAATGTTTAAACCAGGCCTAACATGACTAACTTTCTTTAATTTCTTTTAAAAAATTGATTTTGCTCTTGTAGTAAAAATAAACCATTTTGTTGTAAAATTTTAGATTTTGTTTTTATGGATTAAAAATATTCCACTAATGTCTGTATAATAAAGTTTAATATTGTAATTCAATTACAAAAAGGATGTATTAAAATAACATGAAACTTGAAAAAAATACATACGAAATATACTTAAAAAAGTTTGTGTCTTAAGTCTTTTGATTTGATTAATTTTTAATGCGTCTATACCTCAGTGTTTTTGGGACCTAATTTATTAAATTCATTCCACAAACGTATATTTATATATGTATATAAAAATACAATTTTTTCTAACGATAAACTTGACTTGTGATATTATTTTACATGCAATTATTTTTCATGCCATTAAAAAAGACCTCGTTACTAACGAAGTTCTTAAAAGCATACGCTTAATTATTTTAAACATTAACACTTAAATCAATGTAAGTTTGCAACAATCAATTAAGCTAGCTATGAACATACATACGTCAAGCAGCATTATAATTACATACGAATACATATGTATACATTGCTATATCAGTCTCCCTAAAACAACTGTTGAAGGTAAGTAAAAACAAATTATAACCCACCTTGCCATATTTATTTAATGGTCCATTTATCCAACGATCTGCTTCAAGACGTCCTGTTAGTAATGCACCTGTATCCGGATCAATACGTTGCCACTCACGCACCTCACGTTGAAAGGGAGATCTAGCACCACTGGCTAATGATGTTGTGGAATTTGTGGTTTGCTGCTGATCATTTGCAGCATATAAACGTAATTCTTTTTGATTATGATTATTTGTTGTTGTAGCCATTACTTCCATTATGTTGTTTCTTTTATGTTAAGAAAAAAAAATATCTTCACATATATTTACAAGTAACGTTGAAGGCTTCCTTTAGTTTCAGTTCAAATTTCTGGTTCTTTTCCAGATTTCTTTTTCTGTTGTTGTTTATTAATTTGTGTTGTTGTTTTTATAGTTTTTCTTGTTAAGTTCTCTTTTGCAATTTATGTATTTTTTACAGTTTTTTTTCGTATCTGTTGTCTTAATTTATTATCATTATTTATTTGTATTTATAACTGTAGTTGCTTTAAAGTGGTAGTTTTGGCTACTGTTTTGTTAGATTCTTTCTTTTAACGAAAAAGAAATTTTTCACGCTCTAATTTAATAAATCTGGTTTGTATTTCGTTTTTTGGAGTTTACTTTTTTTTAACTGAAAGCTGCAAAGAAAAATGAACGAGGTAATAAATTAGTTAATAAATTTAAAAGGAAAATCTGTTAATTATAAAGCGAATTTTAAGTATCTGTTAATGGAGTATAATTTTTTTTGTACAGATTATTTTAAGAGAACTTAAAATATGATTAATAGTCACAGTTGGTTTAATTGTGTGTTTGAGGTTTTGATTTTATTAATTTTTATTATAATTACTAGTTTAATTGTCTGAACTTAGTTATAGATTTCGGGGAATTTAAACTTTCTCTTCGCGAAGCCTAGAACAAGGCCAGTCTATAAGGTCAGTAAGACGTCGAAAAGTAAACTACCCTAATCTGCATTGAAACAGAACAGAACAGACAAAATGAACCAGAGAAGTTTGCTAGTTAGTATAGTATATAAGGACACCGTTTACTAGACGACCTACAATTTTAATACAGAACTATATAAATAACACATACCTACTCTTACCATACTATTAGCGAGCAAAGCTCTGTTCATATGGTAAAGTGAAACAAACTTTCTACAATAGTGAGCGCTGTGTTTAGTCATCTCTTGTTCAAAACACTTAGTGTCTTATTTTGTTTAGATAAGGCTTAGTGCGTTTTGCTTGCAATAGTGGTGTTTTGTTTTTTGTATTTCTTAAAAAATAAAGACCTTAATATGATCGTAAGTAATACTGTTAAAAAATTCGTTTTTTTTTTGTTTGTACATTTGAACTGTGTTCGTGTATCACTCAAAGCATAAAACTGCTTGAACTCTTCCAAGTTCATTACTATTATGTTCAACATTTACTCATTTTTTATTCAAACTAGCTAATGGAAACTCTGCATGCTCATCGCATTTAGCTCGTTGGTATTCGGTGTTTATTATTGTCCACTCATCGTTACTCGTGTGCAATGAACAGATATGAATTCAATGAAATATTATAATGAGCGTCTTATGAACTTCGTTTTTTGTGCTCAGGCACTACTTTATTGTATTTAAGATTTAGCCTCTTTGCTATTGTGAAAGTATCGTTCATATCTTAGGAACCCTTCACTGTAACGCTTCGCTTGTGAAAATTAATTTAGCTCGTTGGACTTCGGTGTTGATTATTATGAATTCAATAAAATATTTTAATGAGCATCTCATGAGCTTCGTTCTATGTGCTCATGCAGTGCTTTAATATATAACGTAGAGTTCTGCGCATGTGGTCTCTCTACAATACTTAACTTAGAATCACACCAGGCAATATATCGAAACTGCATAAAACTGAAAAGGAATCAGTGAACAGCTAATTGTGGCCAAGTCCTTTAATTGTGCTTAAGAAGTTCTGTGGCGATAAGCCTAAATATGAACACACATGCAATCTGCGGACAATTCCAATAACCTTGAAACGAGACAGTATACGTGTGGTAATGTTAAGCCACAACTAGCATTAGGATATAAACAACATGTACTCAATAACTGCAAAAAGATGCTTTGGGAGATTTTAGCATTAACAAAAACTCAGTGATGAAACAATGATTACAATTGACACTGTCTTGTAGATAAATACGAAAACGGCTGAAGGAGGATGTAGCGGTGCAGAAGAGGCACTAAATTCTGCTAGTTTTCTTTAATTTTTCCTTATCTCGTTATAATAATAAACATCAAACCTACAAACTATTAATTGATTTATAAAAATACTTCAGATAATTTAAAATTATAAAAATAGAAAAATCATTTTTTATATAAAAACTAAATACATATTTTTCCCATTTTTCTTTATAAAACTTAATTACCTAATTTGTATAAAAATATTCTTCAACTACTATTAGTACTTTTACTACTAATGGGTGATTTTTTTGAGGTTAGGATTTTCATGCATTAGTATTTGACAGATCACGTGAGATTTCAGACATGGTGCCAAAGAGAAAGATGCTCAGTATGCTTTGACATTTCATCATGAATAGACTTACTAACGAGCAACGCTTGTAAATCATTGAATTTTATTACCAAAATCAGTGTTCGGTTCGAAATGTTCAAATGTGACAAATTTTGTTCAGCGATGAGGCTCATTTCTGGTTGAATGGCTACGTAAATAAGCAAAATTGCCGCATTTGGAGTGAAGAGCAACCAGAAGCCGTTCAAGAACTGCCCATGCATCCCGAAAAATGCACTGGTTGGTGTGGTTTGTACGCTGGTGGAATCATTGGACCGTATTTTGTCAAAGATGCTGTTGGACGCAACGTTACGGTGAATGGCGATCGCTATCGTTCGATGCTAACAAACTTTTTGTTGCCAAAAATGGAACAACTGAACTTGGTTGACATGTGGTTTCAACAAGATGGCGCTACATGCCACACAGCTCGCGATTCTATGGCCATTTTGAGGGAAAACTTCGGAGAACAATTCATCTCAAGAAATGGACCGGTAAGTTGGCCACCAAGATCATGCGATTTGACGCCTTTAGACTATTTTTTGTGGGGCTACGTCAAGTCTAAAGTCTACAGAAATAAGCCAGCAACTATTCCAGCTTTGGAAGACAACATTTCCGAAGAAATTCGGGCTATTCCGGCCGAAATGCTCGAAAAAGTTGCCCAAAATTGGACTTTCCGAATGGACCACCTACTAATCTACTAATTTAATTTAATTAAATATTCATATTGAGAGAAATTCAAATTATTAAAGGGGCTTATTACAGTGTAGTTTTTTTCTACTATTCAAAAATGGCATAATGAAAGCTCAAATGAAAATCAAAACTGTATGAAAAATACTGCATTATAAAGTTTGCTGCTTAAGTATTTTGATAATATTTTTATTTTTTTTATTATGTTATGGAATTGGAGACAAGAACCACATTATATTATCTGTAATAATTTATGGTAGTGATGAATAACTTATTGCTGTTTTAATCATTACTATGGTCACGCTAAACATGTTTTTATTACTATTAAATCACGAAATGGTTACTACATCCAACAAATGAAACTTGGTATTACACTTAAATAACTTTCAAATGACAACCAAAGTTTTTTCAGTATTACAAAACAATATTTTATTTATAACCATAATATATCATTAGTAAACAAATAATTGTAAGTCTGCTCGTATGTAACCATAGTGTGACTGAAAACAAACATAAAATTTTCTTTTTTTTATGTTTTGTTTAGTTTTTTTTTAATTATCAGAAATTTATTTAACTAGTTTTTATTTCACAAAATAATAATTTATTAATTGAATCATTACTCATATCGAATGCTTAAAAAATAAAGTTTTTTGTATAATAAGGTATGTTTTTATAAATATATATCTCACTTTATTAAATTTATCTATCTATAAATATAATAAAATAGCTAATCATTTCACTCAAAAGCAGACAGACATATTCATTCTATTGCTTTCGCATCACTTAAAAACTACTGGATAGATTTTAACAATATTATGTGAGAAGGTACCTAAATATCCTGATCCCAATATAGGATACTTTTTCTCCGCAAAAATATCTTATTTCCAAGAGAAAGAGGAGAAAAAGCAGTGCAAAACGCAATTTCCGGATTAAAGGTACAGAATTTTCGGTTCAAAACTGGGATATTTTCAACACGGGTTTATTTTCAATATACCTTTTTATTTTTGAAAGTGTAATATTTTAAAAACTATTGCGCAACATTAGGCGCCAATTGATAAAATTTGTATTTGATTTGTATTTTTACTTTGTGGAATTACAATGTTAATAAAATATTTTAAACACCTCTAACAGAGCTTTACAATAATTTTTAGAATTTTTTATAAATTTTAGAATTTTATCCAGGCGTGGGTAAAGTAAATACATAAACCATAACTAATGCACTATAAAAGTAAGAGTCTTACAATTGGTGTGGTATACTTTTAAAGCAAAATCAAGCAAAATATTTTCATGATGCCCACAACGTGGCGAGCACAGCTAGTTTTTAATAAATTAAAACTTCATATTATCGCATCGTTATTTTTAAGTTAATATGGTTTTAACATTACAATATTATTATGTAAATAATTATACGGTTTAACTGCAGCAATATAATTCAATCATAATATGTTACTCACAGATTATGGTTACCTCAACCATGTTTTTTCTTTGCGTGTAACATTAAAGTTTGTCATTTCCTGGCCAACTTAAATGAACGAACGAACATATCACTTTTATCAATTGTCTATATTCTTAACACAATTAAACAACAAATCTACACCCTCATTGTTAATAAAATGTATTTATTTAATTAATATTTGAAGTTAAGGCAATTATTTGCAAATAAATCTGTTTTTTTTAAACAAACAGCGTTAGTTAACACGCAATAAGAAAATAAATAGGAAAAATATGAATTTCTAAAGGAACGATATTTATTATTATTGAAAATAATAATATTTATTATTATTGAAAATCATAATAAATAAAAAACAATAACACACAACAATCAAGCTTCCGTAGCTGATTCAGATTAAGCTACATAATCCAACGCCCAATATGAAATAAAAAAAATAATAAAAATTATTAAAACTATAGAAAAATGATGCTAATAAATAAACTATAAATTTAAAATTAGTAAATAATGTGATTTTAGTAATTAATCTTATAAATTGGAAACAGAACATATTAGAAAATTTTAGCAGTAGGTGGCAGAGATTATAAAATTATTTATAATTTATTTCCTTCACTGTGGGATCTATTTAAAATTATTATTTCAGACACGTGTTTCTGTTCATTATTGCTTTTGATGCGCATTAAAATTTTAAAGAGTTATGAAATACCGTATGGTTTAATATCGTCTATCAAAAAATAGGTTTATTTGTTTGTTAATAAAATTTTATCCCAAAAAATAAAGTATCTTCAAGTCTACTTTATTTCAAATTTTATATAGAAATTTGGTTTTAAAGTATACTTCAAGTAGACTTTATTTCTTTTACATAAGGACAATAATCTTTAACTAACGTATCAGTGAAAGTGAGAATTCCTTTGCTACTTATTTACATCGCATCTGGGGTTGAATGAATATTATTTAAAGAATAAAACTTCTATGAATTAATCCCTATTTTTTGGTCTATCGTTTAACGCAATTTGCGCCAGTTAGCAATTAAAGATATTTTCTGCGTAAAAAGTTATCTATACTTATAACAAAAATGGTAACTTATTTCCTGTCTTTCTGTTTATGTTCGCATCACGTAAAAACTACTGGATTTTAACAAAATTTTGTGAAGAGGTACCTTAGTATCCTGATTCCTATATAGGATACTTTTGATCCGCAAAAATATTTAATTTCCAAGAGAAAGTTATTTAAACAAGGTTGAGCAAGAGATGGCGCTGTTTTAAAATAACGGCGCCAACAGTTGGCGCTGTTTTAAAATGATGACAAAATATGAATTACTTACTGCCGAATAGCCAACTAAATAAAATTTTTATTTGATTTGTATTTTTACTTTGTGGATTTAAATTGTTATTAAAATATTTTAAACACCTATTACAGAGCTTTACAATAATAAAATAGCTTTAAATAATAAAAAGTTATCTATACTTATAACAAAAATGGTAACTTATTTCCTGTGTTTCTGTTTATGTTCCCATCACGTAAAAACTACTGGATTTTAACAAAATTTTGTGAAGAGGTACCTTAGTATCCTGATTCCTATATAGGATACTTTTGATCCGCAAAAATATTTAATTTCCAAGAGAAAGTTATTTAAACAAGGTTGAGCAAGAGATGGCGCTGTTTTAAAATAACGGCGCCAACAGTTGGCGCTGTTTTAAAATGATGACAAAATATGAATTACTTACTGCCAAATAGACAATTAAATAAAATTTGTATTTGATTTGTATTTTTACTTTGTGGAATTAAATTGTTATTAAAATATTTTAAACACCTATTACAGAGCTTTACAATAATTTTTAGAAGTTTATATACTTTATATTTTATTCAAGAATGGGTATCTTTATATAAAGTAAATACGTAAGAGTGATAAAATTTGGTGTGGATTACTTTCAAATCAAAATCGAACAAAATATTGTTAGGACGCACACAATGTGTGTGGGCGCAGCTAGTAGATAAATAAATTTAAATATTAAACAATTTAATTTACATGAAAAGAGCAGTTTAATAATTCCGTGACATTTCGAATATCCAGCGAAGTTACCTTCAACTCAACACTGATCCAGTTAAGTCTTATCTATAACAGGACTAATGTCAAATTTTAAGCAAGCTGTGTCAGACAACCTTGCTAATTTTCATAAAAATGGGAAAAAGAATATTGACTTTGTTGTTTATAATGTAAAATATATCCTTCGTACTCTAAAAAGGCTATATGTAAGTTTGTCATTCCGTTTGTAATTTCTACAATATTAATTTTTGACCCCATAAAGTATATATATACTGGATCCTTATAAATAAGAACGTTGATTTAGCGATTTCCGTCTTTCTGTTAAAATCAACTTTACCAAGGCACCAGAAGAGATGCAGAAAATTTTTCCAAGGCATAGTTTCGCTAATGAAATTCAGCAACATCAGACTACTCAATTCGAGAGAGCAGGCAAAAAACCGCGCCTACCTATACTTTTTTTAAACATTTTTTCAGGTTATTTTAATTTTTTTTCCGGTTGTAATGATTTGCTTTTTTATAAATAAATAAAAGACCGCGACCAGTAGATCCAATGGAGTGCATACAAATCTCGGGGGATTTATAACCTCCTGCGAGGAGTGAGTT
Source organism: Phasia obesa (assembly GCA_949628195.1). Taxonomy (NCBI): domain Eukaryota; kingdom Metazoa; phylum Arthropoda; class Insecta; order Diptera; family Tachinidae; genus Phasia; species Phasia obesa. The sequence continues at coordinate 139,324,266 of OX451216.1, read as the reverse complement.
TTGTTTGTTTTTAGGTTTAAAAGATTTTTTTACTTTGATTTCACATTATTTTAAAAAAATTTCAATATTTCTATAAAATAAAAATCATGGGTGTAACATAACATATTTTTAATATTAAGAATATACATATGTATGCATGAAGATATAGTATAGACCCACCAAACCAAATGTTCCGATTCCGTAAACAATTCGTAACGATTTGTATATGAAAGGGTTGACACGACTTCCCAACGATATGTAGTAACGAAATCGTTGCGATATATAGTTACGAAATAGTAACGAAATGTAGGTACGAAATCGCAACGACATGTAGGTAAAAAATCGTAACGATATGTTTTCTGTTAGTACCTCAGTATAAGCTAGAATTTCGTTCTCTAAAAGTTAAGTGAATATTACAATTAGTTAATGATTTGGTATTGAAGGCAATACTTTGCCGTAATCAATTCAATTTCAATTGTCCATATTGGTTATATTTATGAAATTTGTTCGCTTTTACTATTATTCTTTTTCTTTAATACAAATTCGATTTTTATTTTCTTACATATAAATCTAAGTTTTATATACATACATATTTTTTTTATTTATTCAGACAAACAACCGAAATGTCTTACCGAATTCGTTACGACAAATCTGATTTCCGACAAACTACCAAACCAAATGTTTGGTGGGGAGTAACATATTTTTATACTCTTTACCACAGGTGGAAAGGGTATATCTAAGTTTGTCATTCCGTGTGTAATTTCTACAATATTCATTTTCGACCCCATAAAGTATATAAATAAAAGGATCCAGTTCTTATACATAGAGAAGTTGATTAAGCGATGTCCGTCTGTCCGTCTGTCCGTGTTCGTGTTGTAATGTCATTTGCCAAGGCACCAGAAGAGATACAAAAAATTTAAGCACACCAATCTGTCAGGCATAGTTTCAAAAATTGCAATTCAGCAAAATCGGATCATTCCTTTGGAGGCTGCGGGCTAAAAACCACGCCGACCCATATTTTTTCACGTTTTTTTTTAATTTTTTCGGCTTTAATGATTCTCTTTTGCCTCTTTTTGTCAAATAAATATTAGACTGCGACAGGTAGATCGCGAGGAGTGCATACAGATCTCGGGGGTTCAATAACCCCCATTGAGGGTTGGTTTTTGTTTGTTTTTAGATTGGTAAGGTTTTTATGCTTTGATTCATATTAGAGACCTTTATAGAAGCAATACACATAGAGGTAGCCAATGGACCCACAGAGTACCCACTGGTAAATAGGAGCATTTAAAAGGCACATGGGGGGTCAATATGCGGAATTATTTTTTTGTAAGGATTATTTTTTGCTTTAGTCTGACCATTCCAACTTAATATAGATTGCAGAAAGGTCCTAAATTTAACAAAAAAATTTCAATAAAATTTAAAAAAAAAATGTTTGAAAAAAAATTTTTTTAAAAAAATTTTAACATTTTTTTACAATTTTTACAAAAAAATTTCCAAAGCATTTTAAAAAGATTTTTTACAGTAAAATATTCGAAAAAAAATTTTTTAAAAATTTTCCAAAAAATTTTCGAATAAAATTTTACAAAAAATTTAAAAAAAAATATTTTTATAAAAAATTTTTACACACAATTTTCAAAAAATTAAAACAAAAATTTCAATATTTCTTTGAAAATGAAAATCATGACTGTTACATAACATATATTTAATATTAAGAATATACATATGTATGTATGTGTGTATATAGAGTAACATATTTTTTTAAATGCGTTTGATTTTTAAATAGATGATATCTCTGTTTTAGAACCTAAGTGCATTAAACACATAGATATCATCAGGATACCGACTACAAACTGTCAAAAATAAAATACACACGTTTATAGGTAAACGATTATTTTGAAGCCAGCAAATCTACACCGTTTTGGCTGTCGTCAACTTAGGCTAATTTCTATTTTATTCAACAAAAGAAAATGTCACAAAATTGTAAATTACAAGTTCATATATAAACAAAAATTTTTGGAGGAAATATTTATAATTTTTGAAATAGTTATATAATTTTATGAAAGCAAAATAAGTATTTCTACATCAATGTCAGAGTTTAAGATGTAGCTGTAGTCAACGGAATTTGTTTTCGTTTGTCTTCTATGAATAATGAATTTTTCTCATACGACTTAATTTAAGTAAAGAGTCAACAATATGGATAATGCTGTACATGTCTGTATAAATAAAATCACCGTGGTGAAGAGTATAGAAAATTCGGCATGGCTGTTTTAAATGTGTCTAACTCTTAAATAAATGAGATCTCTGTTTTAGATGTTTAGATGTTATGTTTAGATGTTTTTTTTAGATGCATTAAACACATAGACAACATTAGGATATCGATTACAAACTGTCAAAAATAAAATGCAACCGTTTATTTTGAAGCCAGCAAAGTTACATAGCAACACGGCCACCGTTGTTGCTGCAGTAAACTTAGGCTAATTTCTATTTTTGTATTCGACAATTTTATTTTATTCAACAAAAGAAAATGTCACAATATTATACATTACCAATTCGTATACAAACAAAAAGTTTTGGAGAAAATATTTATTATTTTTTGAAAAAGTAATCTAATTTTAAAAAATCAAAATAGGTATTTCAACAACAATGTCACAGTTTACCATGTTATTTTTCCAATATTTCTTGTAGTTGTTGATAATGATATCAAATAGATATCGAAATATTGGAAAAACAAATAAGCTTATAATAAAAACCTTTATGGAAAATAAACTGGCCTCAAGCTTGACTTTTTTCCATGAAATTCTTTATTTTTTACGTAAAATACCATCACCGAAACCAAATGCTCGATTAATACTATGGGGACTCTATATCCGTCCTCAACTAAAAAGATTAAAATGTGATTTACTGAGTTTCGTTGTGGTTGTACCAGCACAAATGATGTCAAGTCGCCTAAAAGAGATCCTCACGCTAGAAATAGTCGATCAAATCTATGGAATAATATTGGATGATCACAGTGAGTTAGGTGGCTATGGCTCTATGTATCTCAATCGAGTATGTGCAATACATCTTGTATGAATATTTATATATGACATCGGCGCCGCAATTGGCCTCAAAATTCCCCTTGCAGGCTTTTAAATTTTCACAAAGTGCGTAGCTCCTAATAAGAAAAATTTATTAAAAAATTTTACTTAATAGAATTATAGACGGTGGCCCTAGAGGGCACATTATTTGACTTAGATAGGACCATAACTTTTGCAACGCCTGTATGGATAGGTTTGCTAAGCCAAAACTCGTTTTGTATTAAAAATTAAAATTTAAAGGGTTTCTCAATGAATGATGTAATTTGACGAAAATGGCCTTAACTTTTTAACACTTACAGAAATATACTTAAAGATTATAGGGAAACTATATTAATATATATTAATACCGAACAATAAGAAAAATTATAGTATTTGAAATAAGAAATCAAAGAGTGTCACCATAGGCACAGTATATGGCCTTATCTTTTGAACTGTTTTATGTGTATTACTAGAAACAAAATTATTAGAAGCATAAAGGGTGACTTATTTTGAGACTTGAAATTCACATTTGTTGTGCAATGATCGCATTTTCAGTAAGTATTTCATTTAAAGGGTTTTCTAATAAAGCGTGACTTATACAAGAGGTGATTTTATGGACCTATATTTGGTACCGTAACAGGTAGATATATTTTATATATCGAATTAAATTGTTTATGTTTTGTTTTTTTTAGCTTAGATTTGATGCGCCGCACAGTGGGATTTGTTAATACAATGTTTGGCAAAAAATATAAGGAGTGCCCGTAGAATGTTGAAATTTTGCTCTGAGGCTTTGGTTAGCTCAATTAAGAAAAATATAAAGTTTCATCAAAATTGGCCACGCCCACTACCCACCGCCCGTAGAACCCAAAATTTAGTTGCCCCAAAGTTTTTGAAATTTGGCACAGTGCCTCTTATTACCTCAATTAAGAATAAATTAAAGTTTGATCAAAATTTGCCACGCCCACTACCCATCGCTCATAGAACTCAAAATTTATTTTTGGCCTAAAGTTTTTTAAATTTGGCATGGAGCCTTTTATTACCTCAATTAAGAATAAAATAAAGTTTCATTAAAATTGGCTACGCCCACTACCCATCGCCCATATAACCCATATTATATTTTTTTCCACAACTTTTTGTTTCTTTGCCAAAACTAATTATTTAATAAATAAATTTCAATACATGCATTTAAATATAGACTTTTATCATTTAATCAATATCCAGAACCTGTTAATGGGGTTGACATCTAATACCTCTTATAAAAGGATATGAGGATACTAGAAGTCGATGAAAAAAATCTGAATTTGTTGCAACTCTATCACACTTTCTGGAGAACCTTAATCTATAATAGTCTTTATTTCTGGCTTCTTCAGAAAGCATTCCAATAGGAAGTATTGCCGCATCCATGATATCCTTTCCGTATATCAGTATTTTGTGTACTGTTACTGGGATATAATACCAACTATATTTTTCAACAAAAAGTTTTGCTGTATCTAGAGCAAAATTCTTGAACTTCAAGAAATTAACTTTTTTGCCACAAGTTATTATTTGTAGTATAATGTGAAATTGATTAATTAGTTACTCCACTACACCAGTCACATCGGCAACAAGTGCGGGGTTAGAAAAGAAACGCCTGGACGTATTTCCATCGTTAGTAGACACAGTTCCTTGTTGAACTGCATCCACTCGTATACCCATCTGTTCCTTTAAGGCCTTCTGCATTCGAAGTTTATTTTCAGTTTTAGACTTTTGTGTTCGTCCTTGAGCGCCGGCCATCTTTCAAATGGTTTGTTGTAGGCAATATGAAGTATGCACTCCATAAATTTTATGCGAGCATGTAAGGAGGAAACGCCCATTTTAGCTTTGCTTGAAACTAATTTAAGATTATTCATTGCAGTTAGTGAGTTAGTAACTCAGTTCACTATATAACACAGAAAATAAACTGATTTTAATAATACCTTTTTCACTTCTCTATTTGCTTTTTTCACAAATTGTAATTTAATTTTGTAATTTTTTAAAATTAAAAATTTCATGTATTTGGAGACAAATTTTATGATTTTATAAAAGATTATTAATTATTTAAACTTTTTTTTTTTAATTGATAGTATGGAGTCTTGCCTTTCATTTTATTATAGCAGGAGCACCGAGCACGACCGAGGAACCTTTTTTTTCTTCCAAGGAAGTTTGTAATCACGGCATGTTATGGAACAAATTTTATTCTATAATATCTTTTAAACCATATGAGCGATCTTTATAATTTTTTTAAATACGCAAAAAAGGATATATTTGAAAAAAAATCATTATTAGAATCAGAGCAATAAAATTATCTTACGTAGAAGTGCGTAAACAGTTTTCAATATTTTGGACCAAAATATACATGTGACTTTACTTCGTTATTTCAAAGCCAAATGAACGTTTTTTTTGGCATACAATTTATGGATTCTTATACTGAATCAATTTTCTACAAAACTGCATCATTACATTTGTGTGCCGGTCTGGCTCTCTCTAATAATTCGGAAAACATAGTTTCTCATTAAAATTAATTTCGGTATGGTTTTAAAGAGTTATCCTACTTTTTAGACATTTGGGATAATTGGTTTTTGGGTCCTTATGTTTTTAGCGTTGTGTAAGCTTTTGCTGACAAAATTATTTTAACAATAAATGCTTTGAATTGGTTGAACCTATTGATTTAAACGATTGGTTTAAACAAGCAATTGATTACTTAATATAACGCAGGGCAAATAATTTTTAAAGGGTTTGCTTCCTTAAAGTCGGCAGTATATGCACAGAAAAATTATTTGTGAAATGGCTTTTTCAGCCTCCACGCAAAGTATCAGAGATAGCCTACGTCTAATGTATATTTCTTATATGCACCACATAACTAATAACACTGGTTTACAAATTTTATTTTATTCTTTTATTTAGTGTTAAAGTTTGTATTGTATTTTTCTCGATTAACTAGGGTATGCTGATCACTTTAAAAAAAGTATTTTTCATTACGACCATTTACCAGATAATGGTATATTTGTGTTTATCGATAAATATACTTCTATTTAAAGAATTATACAGATTCAAGGGCTGGTTAAATTAAAATAAATTTAATCCTTTTCACAAGGCTATATAATATGCGTCAAAGGGAAAAATAATTTATTTAATATTTATTTCTGCTGTTCTTTCAAAGTAACGTGTACAGTTTTTATGTATTGTGTGTTGAATATTGGGTAGCAAAGATATGTATAACCTAATGTCATTATTACTGCCTGTAGGGTGAATTCGCCTAACACAAAATTAAACTCATTTCATTACAAATATCAAGCTGTTATAATTTTCGTTTGTAATATTTTTATTTTTTTTTCAAAACAAACAAAAACAAAGTTACACAGCCACTATTTTCTGATAGAGTGAGTGACTGTTTAACACGAGAATGTAAGTAAGTCTTTTTGTAAGTAATATAACGACTATCACCAAAACGAATCTATGTTTAAGTATGAAATTAATAAAAAAAAACTAGTTCTTGCTTACTATTACATTTGATTTTTTTAATCTTTTTTTACAATTTTTTTGTTTCTAAAACAACTTTGAACTTGTACTCGTTTTCTAAAGTTGTTTCTCTTTCATTTTTATTCCAATTGATTTTATTTTATATTTTTCCTTTTTTTTTTTGCTTTAAATTAATATGAGTGGCCAAAGCAATTACCAACTTTGTTTTCAAAGCTTTTGATATACTGTTTAACACACTCTAACATTTTTTATGCTAAATAAAATACAAACTGAAAGCTGTAGTTTATAAATTTATAATTATTCATTTAAAAAAGAAATACATAATAAATTAAAATATTTTATTACGAGCATTTGGCTCTGAAATTATTAATTTTTAAAAATATTAATTATTTCTACCTGTTGGATTTTTCTGTGTTACAGCCACAGTGGATTTTTTTTAAATGCATGTAATATTTATATGTTAATGGTGCATCTTACTTATTGATTTAAAAGACAGCACGATCCTCTAGCATGCAACATAAAATGTCTAGTATGCTGGAAATTTTAATTTTTTCAATAACATAATTTATATTTCTTAGCAGTCGGAGTGTGTTAAGACTTAATTATGAACTTCATAGTTAAAGTATTAAAATAGTCCATATTTAATTCTAGTTACCCTTGGAGTAAAACATAAAACATAGTTTCGTGGAAAATAGTTCTCACTTTAGTTACAAAAGTCTCAGGGAGTCGGGCGAATTAAGGCATTGTCGTGTTGGACATGGCACCATCCTACGACAGGTGGGTGGCAATATCTTGAGGGAGCAGACTGATTACTTAACCCCTGTTATGGACCTCCACAAATCGTTTGTCGTGAAAATTCCTACCAGGGATGAATGGAAGGAGAACTCTGTAATTCGGAACAATGCGGTTTCAATATTTACGGATGGCTCCAAGATAGACACGGGGACCGGATCGGGGATCTTCTCTAAGGATCTTGATTTTTCAATTTCACTTAGGCTTCCCGATACCTGCACCGTGTTCCAGGCTGAAATATATGCTATATTGGTAGCGGCAAGGAAAATTGAGGAACTTGCGATGGAGGCGTCGGCTATCGATATTTTCGTAGATAGTCTAGCCGCCATTAAGGCCCTTAATTCAAAAGTAGTGAAATCTAAATATGTGTTAGCTTGCATAAAATCTTTAGCCCTACTTGAACGGCATCGTATAAGGATAGTGTGGGTTCCAGGACATGAGGGCATTCGTGGAAACGAGATGGCCGATCAATCTGCGAGGAACGGTTCTAATCTGGATGTGACGGTTGCCCAAGGGGAAATCAATATCCCTTTGGCCGAAATGTCTAACATACTGGGAGAATGGTCGCTGAAGGAAACGGCTCGCAGGTGGTCTATATTAACCACTTGCAGATTATCTAGAATTCTTTGGCCCTCAATTGATAAAAAAAGGACAAAGGCACTACTGACCCTCGAGAAAAGCTCGTTAGTAATTCTGGTTGGTGTTATAACGGGACACTGTATGATTGGGCGTATGTCGGAGCGTATGGGAATCGTGGAGGGTGCTGCAGAAGCTGTATAGATGAGGAAGAGGAGGAATCACTTCAAGCGCGTAGGCTCAAATTTCTGGGTCAAAAATTCTTTCAGGACTTGGACTGTCTCAGGGATGTGACACTGAGTAGCCTATTAGGCTTTGTGAAAAGCTCCGGGTGGTTTACAAGAACCACCGGTATCGGAGTTCTTTAGGGAATGGTGGGGGTTGATGATCGTTGGGGCATCACAATGGGCCTTATTGGCCTCCTAGTGAACTCGCGTTTTTGCGGGCGGCCCGTTTAACCTAACCTAACCTAAGTTACAAAAACTTGATTTGCTTAGGTTTGTTGAAAAAATTTGTTCTATTTATAGACATGGCTACCGAGTAGCGAAACGTTGTATGAAAGACTCCGACTCAAAGATGTTCTCCATGTTGCTGTATGCTACAAAGCGGTGTTTTTACTAATTTTAATTTTCCTGTATGCAACTGTCAATTAGGAACAGGTAAAATTATATATTTTTTGAATTTTTTCTTTAACTTTTGTCTATAATTTGTCTACAATTTATTTTGTTGAGGTCAATTGTATAACACACTTGTTGCGGCCTCTTGTTGCAAACACTTGTTGCAACACTTGCTGCGGACACTTGTTTCCGGCACTTGCAATGTATTATTATTTTATAATGAAAATCAAATCAAACCAAATTAAATATATTTCTGCCTTTAGGTTATAGAGTATAAAAACTATTTATATTTTCCTTTCTTTTTTTTTTTTGTACAAGAATTTAACTGACTTTTTAATTCTGATACTAGAGATTAGGCTGTGAAAAATGCGCTGTTTTCAGTCACACTGGGATTGTAATCAAGATAGTCGGTACCGAACTTCATTTTTTTCCGGATATTATTTATTTTTTATTTCAACTAATCTTAATGATTAATTTCTCTTGATACAGTTTATCGCTAGAACTCATTAAGTCTTTCCTGCCTTGGCAACAATACACTTAGAAAAACAACGTTGTTAAGACTAGCAACCTTCACAGTTAGATTGCAATCATTTGCATAACTTCTCTCTCCAAAAACGAGTACATGTGTCTTAAGTCTTTTGTTGTGCGTGCTTAAACATAAAATGAAATTAAATTTTACTAAGGCATGACAAAGACTTTTTGTGTTAATATATACATCGTAAATATTAATTGAAAAAGTTCAAATATACTTAATATGTAAATTAAAATACAAACATTATTATATTCAATTTGATTTAGTTTTCCACTCATAAACTCTTAATTAGTGTGAAATTAAGTTTAAATAAAATGTGGTCACGATTGGGTATGTATGAAATTTGTAATGAACTTGACTTTGCATAAATTTTTAACATTATTTCATATGAGACTAATTAAAAATACAAAAACAAAAACGAAAAAACAAGAATGGAATAAATTAAGTAAGTTTTAGACACTTCTTGTCTACAAATATCAACACCAATTGGTTTATAAAAATAAATTTATTTTTAAAATTTACTTTTAAAATAAAAAAATCAAATTTGTTACCTCACTTGTAATTATTTTAGCTAAAGGCTTAAATACACTTTAAACAACTGTTAAAATGTTGTAAAAAAAAAGATAATTAAACATAAAGTGCACAATTAAAACCTAATGGCCAGTGTAAAATTGATATTTTGAAATGGTGATTTTTTGTTGTTTGCTTTTCTGTGATGAAAAAATAAAGAATATTTTATTGACAAGTGTTTATTAATACAAATAAAAGAAATTTTACGTAATGCGAACGCAAAAGAAAAGCAGACAGACAGGCGTACTGAAAAACAGACAGACGGAAATGTGTTACTATTTTATTATATGTAAAGATTATTTGCACTTTAAAATTGTTGGTTGACGGTAGAACTAATATAAAATATTTCCGAATTTTTAAGCAGAAGTTTTTACACAATTTTTTTTTTAAATCAAAAATAACAACAAATAATTGTTCTAAAGTAGGTAGACTAAAGATCGTATATTCTTATTGCTTACTAATAAGAGAAGAGCTTTAGATAATGCTAGACCACGTCCAAATCA